>CAUYSK010002749.1:0-163547 GCA_963575035.1 Avahi laniger | reverse complement strand
CCTCAAACTCCTGGGCTCAAGCGATCCTCCTGCCTCAGCCTCCCAAGTAGCTGGGACTACAGGCATGTGCCACCATGCCTGGCTAATTTTTTCTATATAGTTTTAGTTGTCTGATTAATTTGTTTTTATTTTTATTAGAGATGGGGTCTCGCTTTTGCTCAGGCTGGTCTCAAATCTTGAGCTCAAACAATCCGCCCGCCTCGGCCTCCCAGAGTGCTAGGATTATAAGCGTGAGCCACC
Source organism: Avahi laniger (assembly GCA_963575035.1). Classification (NCBI taxonomy): domain Eukaryota; kingdom Metazoa; phylum Chordata; class Mammalia; order Primates; family Indriidae; genus Avahi; species Avahi laniger. The sequence continues at coordinate 163,307 of CAUYSK010002749.1, read as the reverse complement.
GCGCCTGGCCTAAACACTTGTTTTAAAAAGGCTTTTAAGCGTTGGCTCCACTGTTCTTCAGCCTTGGTTCTCTGTCATGCCTCCCCGCTCAGGAACAACACCTTCCATCCACATATGGGACGCCATGACCAAACACACCCTCTCCATGCTGCGGTGCTTCCACTCCAAGGGGGTGAATTACGTCAACTTCAGTGCAACTGGAAAGCTCCTGGTGTCAGTGGGAGTGGACCCTGAGCACACCATCACCGTCTGGCGATGGCAGGAAGGTAAACCAAGATGGGCTTTCCGTCCCTCTAGGGGGCTTGCCTGTGATGTGGCCTGGGCTTGAACCCTGATTGGCCTCGCTCCAAAGCCCGCCAGAGGCACTGCTGCCAGGTAAGCAGAACCCGGGCGCTGGGGTCCTGGAGCCTCTTACCAGATGCTGCCGTGTCCCTCGGCCCCTTAGCCAGGAGAAGGCGGGCCAGGGAATGTTGGGCCTTCAGGGAAGTGTCCCGATGGTGGCAGAAGGTGCATCCCTGCATCCTGTTTCTGTCTTAACCCCCTTCCTACCCAACCTTCCTTGTCTTCAGTGTTCGTTCTGGTGGGCCCTGGATCCTGCTACAGCCTTATCACCTTGGGCGCTTTATTAAGGAATCTGGGGGATGTTATTACCATAACCTCAGAAGCAATTACAAACTTTTTTTTTTTTTTAACAATTTTAACACTTTCAAAATGGGGATTCATCTTACAATCAAGGTTTACATTTCCTAGAGCAAGATTTCTTTCTCGTCCTCCCCAACACGTGTGTGTGTGTGCGCGCGCATACATAGACAGGCAAGGCGCTACTATAATAATGGTCATCTTAGAATTAAAGATGTGCAATCTTCTGAGTATATTCTCAGGTTGGGTACTGTTCTGACAAAAGCAGATCCAATTAGTTAGGACATTAATGAGGTCTGTCCGCAGCTGGACAGCGTGTAACTGGGACACGCTGAGCCAGGCAAGCATGGAGGTGGCACTTCTCCAATCCAGGGCTCTAGAGTCCCATTATCCGCTCACTTCCATGGAGGAGGTGTGAGTGGAGGCTGTAAAGAGATGAGCACAGTGGGAAGAGAGTTCCAATCCCCCATGTGAGCCCCTATGTGAGGAAAAGAGGCTCTCAGACATTGGAGACTCGGAGCTGGCTGGGCCCATAGTATTTCTAGGAAACCACGTTTTCTCATTTTCTCGTTCACCAGTGTATTGTGTCCAGAGGGCCCCATAGTCGATATCTCAGGGATCATTCTTCATGAAGTCAAGGGGCTAGCTGACCAACCAGACTTGGCCCAGATGAGACATGGAACGTCTTAAATGATAGATGCAGAGCATCCTAGAGTCGGAAGACTAGAGAAGTCTTCCTGCCTAGTCAGGATCCATCCCGGGGAGAAACTCCTCCAAGTGCATTCCTGGCAGGCTGAGTTCCATCCTCTACTTGAGTACTTGCCGGGATGCAGCTATCATCACTTCAGACGCAGCCCACACGCTGTTGAAAAGCTCTTATTATAAAGCCCTTATGTGGGGCATGACTTGCTTCGTGATTCTCTCCTGAACTAATTCTAGATCCCTGCTATCACCCTGGCCCTGTGCACAGTCTTGTCTTTTTAAGTTCAGGCTCACTTTCCCCACGTCCTCTACCTGTCCTCCAGGTGACACCTGCTCTGGTTTCCCCAGCACAGACTCCTGCTCCCCTGGGGCCCCTTCTGACTTTCCCAGGGGGGACTGGAGGAGACAGGGCTTTTAAACAAGCTCCCAGGGAGGAGAAAACCCTGCTCTTTGGTAAAGTTCTCTCATGGTCTTTGCGGACCCCAGTCTGTGCAGAGGGTTCTGAGCTAGTGCTGATACCTAAGAGCCTATCACCAGCTACCACCTGCTCCAAGCTGACTGTGGACATGTCATCTCTTCTCTCTTACTTCTCCAGTGCGGTTTTTCCTCCATTCAAGGCCTGCTTACAGATAAATAGCATGTGTTTGGAGAGGTTTATACACATCTATTCATTACTTGTTTGTTAGAGGATCATTTTGGGGAATGTACGTGTGTGTGTGTGAGTGTAGGTAGGAATAAGCAAAATAGAACTAAAAATGAACTTGTTACATAAAATGCGTGTTGCCAGTTCCTACATAATGTCTGGTATAATTTGCTTTGAACAGACTAGAAGCCCAGTGCAAAGAGGGAGATTGGTGTCTCCGTGATTAGAAGTGTCTGTGAGATTAAAACAAGGAAAAAAGCTACAATGGCTTAGACAAAATGTGCATCGTTAGTTTGCATTTCTCCCATGGTTAGTGAGACCGAGCCTCTTTCCATCTCTTCATTGGCCACTTGTATTGCTGCTTCTGTAATTCACCTGTTCAAATACTTTTTCTGCTGGGCGTGGGAGAGTTGTTTGTCTTTCACTTATGATTTGTAGTTCTTTATAGATTATCATTGTTAATCCTTTGACTCTTATAAGCATTGCAAATGCTTTCTCCCAGTCTGTTGTTTGTCTTACCTTGTTTGTGGTATCCTTGGAGACCATGGGTTTTAAAACCTCTGTGCCTTAGGTAGCAAGATATCTGTTACAGTAAGTCATGGAGTCCATCTGCAGAGAAGTACAGCTGGGAGAGGTAACCTTCGGGTCTCCCGGGAAAGGAATTTCTTGGGCAATGTCTGGGAGGTGGCTACAGGCCCAGCTACATTAAAAACCCATCACCGCCACTGTACTAGAGAGCCATTATAAAAACAAATAATGTGAAGTGATGAGAAAGAGGGAAAGAAAAAAAAGTGTATATAATAAAGGGAGGGAAGACAATTAGGAAGAAATTGGAGTAAAAAAACATTAAGTTGGAAGAAAAGGTAACAGACTTTAAAAATTAAAAACTCAAGGGTTAAAAATAATGATGACATAAAAAGAGATGAATTTAAAGTACAGGCTGAAAGAATTGAAGTGGAAGAGATTTTTGAAAAGCTCATGGAGTAAAGATGGTACTAGCTAACACGGAGTAGGCACTGTATCAAGCACTGTGCTGACGGCTTCCCTTATAGAAATTCTTTTAATCCTCACAGCACCTTATGAAATAGGAACCATTATTACCCCAATTTACAAGTGAGGAAACTGAGGCATAGAGAGCTTAAATAACATGTCCAAAGTTGTTCTACAAGTAAATGGTGGAGTTGGGGTTTGATTAAGGAAAAGGTTAAATAAAACTCAAGAGATAGTCAAAAATGTAAGTAAGTGGAGTTGAGGAAAAAACTACTAATTAAATTTAAAAGATAAAAATTTTGAATTTTGTTTTTTTTTTTTTTTTTTTTTGACAGAGTCTCACTCTTTGGCCCTGGCTAGAGCGAGTGCCGTGGCGTCAGCCTAGCTCACAGCAACCTCACACTCCTGGGCTCAAGTGATCCTTCTGCCTCAGCCTCCCGAGTAGCTGGGATTACAGGCATGTGTCACCATGCCCGGTTAATTTTTTCTATGTATTTTTAGTTGTCTGATTAATTTGTTTCTATTTTTGGTAGAGATGGGGTCTCGCTCTTGCTCAGGCTGGTCTCGAACTCCTGAGCTCAAACAATCCGCCCGCCTCGGCCTCCCAGAGAGCTAGGATTACAGGCGTGAGCCACTGCGCCCTGCCTAAAAGATAAAAATTTGAAAACCACAAAATAAAAAGGAACATGGAGAACAACTTTTTGAAGAAAATAAATGCAGAGAATCTTGGAAAGAAAGAAAAATGGAAAGCTGTCTAAAGGAATGAGTCCCAGTGACACGCTGGGAGAGGGTGTGGCGTCCTGTGAGGTGACTCCTGTGTCAATGCTGGAGACTAGAGCGGGAATGGGGGTGCCCTTAAGCCATTTCACCTTTTTCTCATATCTGGCATCTTCCATCTCATGGGCCAGCCTTTTCGTGGATGCCTGGGTGGGGGTTCTGTTAGGGGCACCTGCTGCTCTGGAAACTTCCCAGACACACGCTCTCCCCTACCCTTCGGGGAGTGTCCGAGGGGAAGAGGGTGCTGTTCAAGAAGGAACGCTGAAGCGTGCCCTGAGCCGGCTGGGATGGAGAGCCATCCCGGCTGAGGCTCCCCTGGCCTGGCCCGTGAAGTGAAAGGCGCCGGCCTCACCCGACTCTGTCACCCACACAGGTGCCAAGGTTGCCAGCCGAGGGGGTCACCTGGAGCGCATATTTGTGGTGGAATTTCGCCCTGACTCAGACACGCAGTTCGTATCCGTCGGGGTGAAGCACATGAAGTTCTGGACCCTGGCAGGCAGCGCCTTGCTTTACAAGAAAGGGGTCATCGGGTCCTTGGGGGCGGCCAAGATGCAGACGATGCTCTCCGTGGCCTTCGGTGCTGTGAGTTCCAGCAGATGCTTCGCGAAGGGGCCCCTGACGGCATGGGCCTGGGGGCGGGTGGCTAGTTTGGCCAAGAAGCTAAAAACAAGAAAGACATTTCCATGTTATCTCCTCCACTGGCTTATTTGTAACCGCTCTTCCCTTTCCTTAGTACAGATGAGTGAGTTGGCTATATTGATTTCCCATTTTTTTTTTCTCTTAAAATGTTAACCAGAAAAGGTAGGACGCCCACCTAGGGTTGCAGGGTCTCTATTCCAGAGGCAGATCCTAACTTGCAAGCCGATCAGACTGGCGGGGGCGGGGGGGTAGCCCCAAAGGATGCTGGGAACGATTTCCATGCTAGATAGAGGTCCTGTTTCTTCCCAGCCCTCTTGTGCCACCAATCTCCCCAACTGCCACCCTCAAGTGGGCCGTGGGGTGCCCTCAGCCAATGCAAGCTCCCCTGGGGCCATTTTGGAATGCAATCCTCTCTTGGTCCTCCAGGCATGGATTTATCCACTTCATAGTTAAGCCCCAGGCAAGAATCCCCCCTTGCCCTGCTGTCCCCTGGGGGTGCTCACAGAAAGGAAGCTCTTGTTAATGCAGAGCTGTGCTCAGTGGGGAAGGAAGATGCCCAAACCGACTAAATGCAGTGAGTTTCAAAGCCAGGTGGCTGCCTTCTATGCTCTCTGTGGTTTTTCTGCAAATTCTGCCACTTTCCTTAGCACAGAAGATCAAACTGACTACATGTCTGCTTCTGTAGCTCTGGTTCCTTAATAAAGGAGCGGGTGGCTGGGAAGGGACCCCCTTGGGGGAGTGTTCCTGGTGTGGAAGGTGTCTCTTTGTTTACAGAACAATCTCACTTTCACGGGTGCCATCAACGGAGACGTCTACGTCTGGAAGGACCACTTCCTCATACGGCTGGTGGCCAAGGCGCACACAGGCCCTGTGTTCACAATGTACACGACCCTTCGCGATGGACTCATAGTGACCGGCGGGAAAGAGCGGCCGTAAGCGGAAGCTCCTCTGGGGACACTTTATCTTTTGTTATCTTCTTAGGAGAAACCGACAAAAGCATCCAACTTGGGGAAAACGCAGATTGTCATTCTTCTACCTTTTTTGCATTAGGGGGATCAGTCTGCCCTCTCTCCAAGGGGGCCCTAGGTGAAAAACTTCACAAGTAAGAGAGAAGTAAAGAGGAGGTTTCACGGTAGTTTAAAAACCAGAGAGGTATTCTTAAACAAACCACAGTGACTGTTCATAAAATATACTCTTTGTAGCCCTTTGGGGGAATGGAGGAAGGAGAAATGAGAAGAGGGGGCAGGAACTACGTGAGAACAAAGCCTGAAGACAGGACAAACGTTTCTCTTAGTGTTACAGAGTCTGATCTTCCAGATTACATCTCCTTTCCTCCCAAGATAGTAGCATTTGAAGGCATTTTAGGAAATCTGCAAGTTCAGGAGGTATGACCGCTCATCAGCAGGGCCCAAGAAGGAGGCCTAGACCCTGGGGGGACCTGTCTTCCTGGGCCCTTGGTGGCCAGGACCCTCCCGACTGGGAGAGCGGAGTGGGGCTCATGGGGATGTCTCAGGACGAGGCTGACAGCTGAGCGCCTCTCCATCTTTTTCAGGACCAAAGAAGGAGGTGCTGTAAAATTGTGGGACCAGGAGATGAAGCGCTGCCGGGCCTTCCAGCTGGAGACGGGGCAGCTGGTGGAGTGTGTGCGCTCCGTGTGCCGCGGCAAAGTGAGCGCGGGGGGGCCTCGCCATGCCTCCCTGGGCCAGGGAAGGGGGAAGTGTCAGCGCCTACGCAGCCAGGATCTTGACCTGTGCTGGTTTGTTTAATCCTTGAAACAAGCCTTCAAGGTGGGAATTATACCGTAGTGGGCAGGTAGCTGAGGAGAGTCAGACTGACCAGGATACAACATGTGACCTAGTGTGTTCCTTAACATTTCTGTGTCCAGCACATGGGTTTGTTGTGATGATCACATGCTTTGTACATGGCAGTGCCTTTCATTTTGTCTGACATGTAGTTATATTCAGGAAACGTCAGCTACTACTATTATAGATAATATTCTTATGAGTCAGAGATATTAAACAGTTTGCCTGTGCCCAAGGTTATGAGGCCAGTAAGGACCACCAAACTATCTGACTCAAAGCCATTGGTTTTCAACTCATACCTTGCTCAAGTACCAAAAACAACTGTGAATTGTTTTGAAATATGGATGGCATCACATCACATATATGCAACACATTTCATTAAACATAGCTCACTGCAACCTCAAATTCCTGGGCTCAAGCAATCCTCCCACCTCAGCCTCCCAAGTAGCTGGGACTACAGGCATGTGCCACCATGCCTGGCTAATTTTTTGAGGGGTAGAGATGGGGTCTTGCTATGTTGCGCAGGCTGATCTCAAACTCTGGGCTCAAGTGATCCTCTCACCTTGACCTCCCAAAGTGCTAGGATTACAGGCATGAGCCACCATACCCAGACTCTAATATTACTTTAATTATAACAGGGAAAAATTTTAGTGGGAACCAAAGATGGAGAAATAATTGAAGTTGGCGAAAAAAACGCTGCTTCCAACATCCTAATTGATGGACACATGGAAGGAGAGATCTGGGGCCTGGCCACACACCCCTCAAAGGACATCTTCATCTCTGCCAGCAATGATGGCACAGCCCGGATCTGGGACCTGGCTGACAAGGTGAGCTGGGCTCAGATGTCTATAAGTGGCCACGTAGCAATCGGAGCTGAGGGACAAGAGAGGTCCAGTCAGCTCAAGGCAGAGATGGGAGATGGGTCAGCCTCAAGTCAGCAATTAAGTTAGAAGCCTAACAACGAAAGAAGCCCCAGTCACACACACCTTATCTATGTATCTTTTACATGTGTATCTATCTATAAATATTTATACTATAGGAATAATCTAATTGAGAATGATTATTCTCTTGTTACGAAAGAACCCACAAAACCTAAAAAGACAGACAAATCATGTCTACCCTGGATAAGAAGATTAAAAATGATTTAAAATGTCAAATGTTGCCAAATGGGCTAACATATTTCCATCCAAATTCCAACAAGGCTTCTCTTAACGGTTTGGAAAAACAATTTTAAAGTTCATCCAGGGTAAAAATGAAAAATAGCAAGGAATTGTCTGGGGATGGGGTGGGGAAGAAAGATTAATGTTACCAAGTTACATCTAATGTTAAAACAAGTACTTAAGTTCTAATAATTAAATACTTGAATGGCTAGTAAATGTTTCAATCATATTTTTAGTGTAAGGGCCAAAGAATAGACACATGAAAGCATAGTGAGGTTGTCATACTCCTAAGTTAATTTTTATAATTATTTACTACATTTATGATTAAGAGTAGCTATCGCTAATTGAATACTATTACCATATTCTTCATGCACACAATTATTAATGCTTACAACAACCTTGCAGGACCAGTATTAATACCACCTCTTATGAATGGGAAAACTTATGAATGAGAAGTAACTTACCCAAACACACCCAGCCAGTATGTGGCAGAGCCAGGCTTTAGGATTCGAACTAGCAGAGGCTGAAGCTCAAGCTCATTCCCATAAAGAAGAGGTTGGCAATCTATGGCTCGGGGGCCAAGTCCAGACTGCTGCCTGTTTCGACAAATTAAGCCTCGCTTATTCATTTAAAGTGTTGTCTGTGGTTGCTTTTGTGCTGTAACAGCAGAGTTGAGTAATTGCAACAGAGACCACATGGCCTGCATAGTCTAAGATATTTACTACCTAACTATTTACAGAAAAAGTTTGCCAAACCCGGCCCTAAAACATGTCCCCCAAACTGCTCTAATCAAAACATACTGCCCACCTCAGCTACTCAGGGACATTTACTGTAAGAGGCAAAAGATTTGGTGGCCTACCGTGGCAGCAAAGGCAGCCCAACTACTCTGGCCTGGTTCGTGATTTCCCCTGGAGAACAGCTGAGGTGGCCAAGGGCTCAGGCGACTTCTCTCTGTATCAATGCAGAAGCTGCTGAACAAGGTGAGCCTGGGCCATGCTGCCAGGTGTGCAGCCTACAGCCCCGATGGGGAGATGGTGGCAATTGGCATGAAGAACGGAGAGTTTGTCATCTTGTTGGTGAACAGCCTGAAAGTTTGGGGGAAAAAGCGAGACCGGAAATCTGCTATCCAAGATATCAGGTACATGATCTGTGCAGGGTGGGAGGAGAAAGGTGAGCATTCTCCCTACCAGTGGTTCCCATTCCAGAAGGGCTAGGGCTGGAATGAGGAACTCAGCCATGAGAGGTCACTTTCAAGAGGCCAACTGTGAAAGGATACCTTCTCACACCTTCATTCTCAGGCAAGTCTTTGCTAACTTCACGAGCGTGGTAAAAACTACTTATAAAATGTCATTCTGCAAAAGGCTGCATGCATATATTTCCTTACTTCCGAGAGATTTGATCCAGAGAAATGGTCAAATTCCATAGAATGTCAGAAGCTAGCCACATGTGTCACGAGGAGGATCCCCTTGCCTTTGGGCCTAGAAGCACCAACCCAGAGCAGCCTTCATACCTGATCAGCCCCAAACAGCCCTCCTCATGGACTATGCTCTTGGATTGCTTTTTCTAGAATCAGCCCAGACAACCGATTCTTAGCTGTTGGTTCTTCTGAACACACAGTTGACTTCTATGACCTCACTCAGGGCACAAATCTGAACCGCATTGGCTACTGCAAAGATATCCCAAGCTTTGTGATTCAGATGGATTTTTCTGCGGATAGCAAATACATTCAGGTATGCTTTGCGTTTACTTATATTTGGGGCAACCAGTAATAATATCAATGGGTTATATTAATTGAGTCCTTATTAGGTACCTGGCAATGTACTAATTTATTCTTCACTCTTTAAGTACTGTTACTTTCCCTCTACTTTATAAATGCAGAAACAGAGGTTAAGAGGATTTAAGAAGGTTGAAGAAATGGAATTTAAAATAGTAAAGAGTTATTCTTCAGTAAGAAAAGCAGGAAACACAAACCCTAATCATCTTTAATTTTCTCATCACTTGTCCTTCAAAGCTTCCTAATTTCTAGTTCTCTGGGCTACGCCTAAGCCCTGTGTCACTTTTTATACTTATTTCCAAACTCTACTGGGTAGCGTGGCCCCCCCCACACATGGGACCTGGACTCTAGACAGTGGGCCTGGGGAAGTGACCAGCAGGGAGGAATAGAGGGGTCCCCTCCTGGGACTGACAGCTAAAAACAGGATGATTTCTACAGTGCTCAGCCAATATGCATTTGTGAGCTGGCCTGGAGTTGGATATTCACTTTGAAGGGAGAGAGGATGTATTCATTCATTCATTCATCAAATATTTATTGAAGCAGGCTAGGCTTTTGTATGGACAAGATGGGACTGGTCCCTGTCTCCTGGAGCTTGCTCTGTAAAGGAGAAGACAAGCATTAAACAATCACAAAATATACCTAAAATTACAAATTGTGATGATGTACTGAAAAGGAAAAGTACAGGATGCTGCATTTAACCAAGTGCTGAATTTAGATGCACTTCCTCTCCCAGGAAGCGATATTTAAGCTGAGGTCTGTAGGGTGTGTAGGAGTTAGCCAACAAAGAGGGGCGGGAACACTGTTCCAGGCCATCTGTGTGAAAGCCCTGATGTGCAAAGATCTTAGTTCATTCCAGAAGGAAAGCCTGGGGGCTGGGGTAGAGCCCCTGCAGGGAGAGGGGGCAGGAGATAAAGGCAGCAGCGGTTTGCTGGAGAATGTCCTTGACATAGGAACGGTGGTCAATTTTCCCCAGAAGACTCTCAGAGAATCAAGGGTCAAGTCCTAGACACTTCAGAAATCGCCTGTATCAGCTGCTGTGGGAAAACTTGCCTTACCTCTATTGTACCAAAGGTCCTTGGTTCCCTGAGAACAAGGATTCCTGTGTATTAGAAACATCTGGAGGCTCCGTTTAAACACAGATTACTGGGTCCCACCCTCAAAGTGTCCCATTTGGTAGGCCTGGGCTGGGGCCCACGGATTTGCATTTCTAACAAGTTTCCAAGGCTGCTGGTCAGGAACCACACTTGGAGAACCACTGCCTTAGGACTTTGGAAAATAGAGGGGAAATGGATGAGAAGATTTTGCTGAGGGCTGGCCACAGGCTTTGCAGCCTGGAGCTGGGCTTGGACTTGGAGAGAAGCCCTAGGGGTGCAGAGGCTGGGCCGGTGTTCTGGGAAACAGCACGCCAGAGGGGAGTCTTCAGGACTGAGAGAGCAAGGTGATGAACATGGGTTCCCTTCTACCTACAGGTGTCAACCGGAGCCTATAAGCGCCAGGTGCATGAGGTGCCCCTGGGGAAGCAAGTAACAGAAGCCATGGTCATTGACAAGATCACCTGGGCCTCCTGGACAAGGTGACTGGAGGGAAACACTTCTTGAAGAAAAGACCACAAGAGAGTCTCTTGTCCCGGGCTCAGCCTCCAAGTTTGTGTACGGCCAGGATCTGAACAAGTTCAGAGATGGAGCTATCTTTACTTTGGGGGTGAAGGTGGGAGGCTTCTGGGCACCAGTTTAGATCACTGGTTTTGGTCTGACCTGAGCTTTTGAAGTGCTAAGTCTCCCCTTTTTGTGTAATCTCTCCTACAAGTCCCCCACCCCATCCAGCAAGTTCAAAGGGAAACCATCTCCCATCTCTAGGCCAACCTCGGGTGCACAGCGAGGCCTCCAGTCACCAGGGAAAGGGATGCGGGAGCTAGAACTGCTATTTAGCAGGGTGGGAACTTGGTTAACTCAAGGGAAAAGAGACTATCCAACCTGGGAGTTGTAAAGAGGCTCCAACCTTCTCCCCAACATGCACACATTCATGAGGACCATAGGGAAAAGGGAGAGAATCAAAGATGGGGCTAATTTTTCATTTTGGAGTTTACGGGACTGAGGAAGAGGGGAACAGTAAGAGCTGGAACAAGTGTACAGAGCGGAAGGGGACAGGGGACTGATGCTTTGTTAGAAGAGCTGTGTGACCATACTGAATCATGCAAATTATCCCTCTCTCCCTCTTATCCCTGGGAGGAGATGACTGGCCGCAGGAAACCTCCTCACATGTCTTCCTCCTAACACCTCTTCCTGTTGGAACAGTGTTCTGGGAGATGAAGTCATTGGAATCTGGCCGCGAAATGCAGACAAGGCTGATGTCAACTGCGCATGTGTGACCCATGCTGGCCTGAACATTGTTACAGGAGATGATTTTGGGCTTGTGAAGCTCTTTGATTTCCCATGCACAGAAAAATTTGTGAGTCTTCCTCAGTAGCCTCCCCATACCGCCTGTAGGTTCTCTGTTCTGTGGTCTGTGGGAGAAGGGGCCACCTCTAGACGGCTCTCTGGGAGACACAGAGGACTCTTGGCCCAGTTCTGTGGAGATGTGGCAATGACTAACCTTTTCATCCTCTCTGGAGGGGTAGTCTTGGAAGCTAGAAGCGAGGGTGGAGGGTGGACAAAATGGACACAAGCAGGGCGAGAACGAGAGGCAGGAAAGACAGCCAAAGCCTGGCTCACAGAGGAGTGCGGACCCGATGGGAATCCCTGGAGTCACGGTTGGGGAGGAGGGGATCTGAGTCCTGGAGGTGGTCTGTGGTTGCTGGGAGGAGCGCGCTCTTTACGTTGTCTCCATTCACTTTTGTTCACAGTCCAAACATAAACGTTACTTTGGTCACTCAGCCCACGTGACGAACATCCGTTTCTCTTATGACGACAAGTATGTGGTCAGCACTGGAGGAGACGACTGCAGGTACTAACCAGATTCATCTGGTTCTGACTCCTCAGGCCTGGCCACCTTTCCCTCCTTACCTTGGATGTCTCTACCTCTCACCCAGCGGTGTGGGGAGGGGCTGACGTGAGGATAGTAAACAGCCGACTCCACGAGTCCTAACGAAGGCACGGACTTGTCAGCTGTAAGGTATTTAGTCTGGTGACTCTCAAGCCAGATCTTGATGGGCCTTTGTCCCAACTAGAGCTGTCCTGGGATTGCAGGGGCATGTGCTGGGGGGAAGGGACAGGTGAGTGCGACCCGAGAGGGCTGCCTTCAGTTGTGTATAATCAGGTTAGAATGGAAAGTAATCCCTATGTCTTTTAAGAACTCCCGATTGATCACCAGTGTTGGGCATTTATTTAGAGCGTGTGAGGAATGTGACTAGGTCATTCTGACTCATTCAGCTTCTCCACAACTGACCCACTTGAACAGCTTTACTGCAGAATGAATATAGGTTTCTGTTCAGCCCAAGCAAAACTCTTGAGAGGATAAAGAAGAAATACCTGAATCTCGATATTTTTAGTGGTCTGAGTTAGGTTGTGGGAAAGGAATCTATACAGAATGTCAATCCACTTCTCACCTAAAAGCATTGTGTAGGAAATGACTGCAATGGTGCTTTCTCATGGCCTGCCTGGGAGCACCCATCTCCAGCTGCCTTTGCCAACCACTTCTGGCACTTAGAGCTCTTGAGATAGTACTGACAGCAGCTCCCTGTGGAATATAAAAACCCATTCAAAGCAGCACCAAATTGTGAAACAAGTTAAGAATAAGATATAAACAAATTGGTCACCCTAGTGCAGAAGATACAAGGCGACTTATGTTTACTATAAAAGGCTTAGAAGTAACCTTAAAAATGCAGGGCTCCTAGGCTTTTGTAGGCATGGGGGCATACTATGTTCCCTAGCTCTGTGCTAAACACTCAAAAGGGCTCTCCGACTCAAGTGGAGTTGATAAAACCTTTTCAAAAGTAACAGGAAAGATAGTATGAAGTCAAACTGCCAAAAGTCCTCACTGACCACGTTCAGCACGTTCAAGCTGCTGAAAGAGTGGAACAACCCCCCCCCCTAAAAAAACCCCGACAAACAATAGACCTTTTAAAAGGAGCAGTAGACCTTAAATTGGTGGCAAGATCTCTGGTTTACCTTTGGAATTGAAGTGTTCAGTATATCCCCTGAGCTTGACTCGCGCACTCAGCAAGATTGTTTTTTGCATTTGATCAAAGTATGATGTCCAGCCATGCAAAATGACCGTTTGGTCTGTTTTTCCAGTGTATTTGTGTGGCGATGTCTATAAATGCCAGAAACCTCTTACCTTATTGCTACTGCTGCTACCGACCAGCAACTGCAGAGGCAGTGCGAGGCGCCTCCTCGCCCCTAGCTGCTGGGAAATGCCTACATGCTGCGGGGACGCACAACCTCAAAATGCTAGTGAAGTTGTATGACTGCTCCCGTAATCTGGACTCCAAACTGTGATGCCAAGAAGGAAGGTCAAGTTCTAAAATGTTCAGACCGCTTGCCTCTGTTCCTGAGACTAAAATCTACATACTAACTATATTGACAAATCCTGTCTGATAATGTAGCCCACTGACAAAATTTAAAGCCTCAGTCACCCTATATGTAGCTGTTAATTTGCATCAAAACTTTTACAAAAGATGTTTTGCTATTGTTTCTATATACTTCAAGAATGTTCATTTTTAAAAATAAGTTGAACAAAACAGCTTAAGTTAGAGGCACTGAAGTACTAGAAATGTCCATAGCCTCTGTTCATTTAGCTTTCAAAACCAAATGAGCCATGTATAAAGACATTGAGAAACTTAATTTTTTAACGTTTTATTTGCAGAGTTTTATATCCATTAAGTGCCTTTGAAAGTTTCCAGTTGTGTGGGCTGCTGTCTCACCTCCCACAAATTGTCTCCTTTCTATATATGGTGCTACAACTTCAAAACTGAGGAGGGCTACAGGACCCTTAACAGATACAGTCTGTTACTCATGTCTTGTGTTTATGTGTCAAGGTTTCCTAAATGAAAGACATCAGTTACCTGCTTGGAAAACAGTAGTTACAGGAAGGTGAGCAGCAAAGGAACTTAAGTTCAGGAGGGGGTAGAATGGGTTTTCATGTTTAGTGCCAAATCTGCAAAATCCAAAATAGAATTCAAATTAAACAAACTTGTACTAAAGTGGAAGGTAAAAAAATAAAAAGCTCAAGTAGGTCCAGGAGGAGGATCTGATTTTTGTTAAATTTTAAGATGGTAATAAATGAGGTGACCTGAGGCTGCACCTTGGCTTACCACTCCCAGAATGTAGTTGACTTGACTTCATTGATTTGCTTCAGATGAACTGTACAGGTCAAGTCTGGACTGGGGGCCAGGCACGGTGGCTCACACCTGTAATCCTAGCACTCTGGGAGGCCAAGGCGGGTGGATCGCTCAAGGTCAGGAGTTCGAGACCAGCCTGAGCAAGAGCGAGACTTTGTCTCCACTAAAAAATAGAAAGAAATGATCTGGACAACTAAAAATACATAGAAAAAATTAGCCGGGCATGGTGACGCATGCCTGTAGTCCCAGCTACTCGTGAGGTTGAGGGAGGAGAATCCCTTGAGCCCAGGAGTTTGACGTTGCTGTGAGCTAGGCTGATGCCACGGCACTCACTCTAGCCAGGGAAACAGAGTGAGACTCTGTCTCAAAAAAAAAAAAAATGGACTGGGAAGAAAGAAAAAAATGCTCTGCAGTACAAATTCTAAGCCCCAAGATACGTTTAATAAGTCAAAATTATAAAACAAAGTAACTTAGCTTACATTTCCTCAGAGTTGTTTGTAGGATGGAATATGACTTGGACAGTATTTACCAGAAGCCACTCTTAAACCCCCTCAGTCACACTATATGCGTAGCCAACCGCTGACTACAGGATGGGCTGACAGCGCTCACTGAAAGGAAGGCTGGTGCTGAGGGACTGGTGGCTCTGAGCACAGACACAATTAGTCCTTCTGGCCAGTGAACTAAAATTCTAGATCTTGGGTTACTGGCTCTTTGCATTTGTCAGTTTAAAGAAAAGGTAAGATGAAGCATTTTCAATTAATTAAAGAATAGATTAATATTTACCACAGAAGTGCTTCAGCATCCTAAACAAAGTAGATCACTCATTAAGCTATTATTTTTATATGCCAGTTTATTAATGCCTTACATTAATCCACTAATAGGTTGTTGGGCCCACAGTAGAGTCCTAATTCTGTTTTCTGTAACCATGTGACTGGTGATGCTGAGTGATAACCCTGTCTGCCTCTATTGTATTACTGACCTTTCATACTGATCGGCTCTTGCATTGGAATAACCATGTGGAAGAACAATGAATTGAGCAATGATATGTACAACTATAGTTAAAGAGCAATAGTGTCTGTGTGTCACACAAACTTCTTAAATCTTGTTTGTAAACATTTATATGGTATGATTTTATGTTCACAAATCCTGCACTGTATTCTATATGTTAAGTATTGGCGCATGAATTTATTTTCAGTTATGAAAGTATAAAAAATACATAATTTAAAAACATTTTATGTGTCAAATAAATTTGATTATGTAAACATGGTTATTGTCGAGTTTTGTTTTCAAAGGAACCAATCATAGTCCTCTGTAATCTTTTGCAGTTTCATGAAACCAAACTACCGAACACATTTTGTCTATAAGCTTTATTGATAATTCGCTTTTACAGTTCACAACGCATTCCACAGATTTAGTTCAGTACAGCTTAAACCACAATGGTATAAATCTTCATTTTATAATTTCTTGCATAACAATGATATTTGCAAACGCTTTTGGAAGCATGAGATTCAGTCCACAGAGTCAGAGTTTGTGACAAAATTAACTACAGTAAGTCTGTGCAATGAAGTTTATGTTGAAGTTCTAAGTGCGTGGCATTTCATGTTGAAAACAGATGGTAGTGCTCCTAGAAATATATTTTCTTTTTCTAGCTTTGGAACTACAAACACATAACCAATGACTTTCTGAAATATCAAGCACTGTGGGGGCGGCTGGAAGGTAAAGGTCTAAGCTTTGTGAAACACTATATATAGATAGATATATATATAATCTATATTTACTTATATTGGCAATTAATATAACAGTAAAATCACAATACACCTAGAACATACCAGAAAGGCAAGCTTTTTCATTCCTGCTTTAGTGGTATGATCTTGTCTAAACATTTCATGTCAGAATATCTCCATCAATCTACACAGACCATACATAGTGCACAAACTGTGAAAAGGGTTATTTTTTTTTTCAGCTCCACCATCTCTGCAACTTCCCAAAATACAGCAAGACTACCTGCAACAAAGTGTTAATATACAACCTTCTCAGATCTTTTTTTATTTGCCAGTGCTTCATATAGGGAAAACAAATATGATTATGGTTTAAATCCATACATAGCAGCTCACAATACTTAAGATATTGAACACATGGCAGTCAAGACAGGTAATTTGTCCTCAAACAGTGCATTGCTAAAAATAAAGATCTGGGAAACTGCACTGCAATGTCAAGATTTCACTCTTCCCTGACCCTCCCCCATGTAATCAAATGAATATCCCCTTTACAGATAAACTCCTATTATTATTTTGGACTTTTTCATTCAGCTTTGCGCTTCAATCCAGGGATTTTCGCTTGGATTCTACAAATGAAAAGGAGGAAGGGGAAATGTCAATGTAAGTATTTTAAAATTCCAAGTATTGTGTTTTTCTCAAAATGCCATCCTCCAAGAACCACTTGTATACCATTCAGCTTATGCAAGAAATGAAATGCTGAAGCTATCAAATTACAGGATATAATTTTGCCACCTTGGCTTCATGAATTAGATTTAAACGAAGCCTTAAATACACACAGTAAACTTGAAATGAATGATTCAAATTCTAGGAAAAAAATCTTTTGGCAACTCTGATGTCACACTTAGGGTCTCATAGAGACATGTTACTCATTATGCCTGTAATATGAAAGTACTGCACTGTTTTCAAAATCCAGCACATCTTATCCTAGTGAAGTTGCAGATTTTAAATACTTACTTAGCCATAGCATCTTTAACATTCTTATTCGCAAGTCCTAGATAATGATCTATCTGTGCCTGAAAGAGAGGCATAAAGGAGTTATTAGATACATAATGTTGTGAAAGAATCTTATTAACCATTACTATATGCCAGCAAATTAAAGGCTTTTTTTTACAAGGTTTTGAAAACTGGCACTTATACCTTTGTAAATACCACATAAGAGTGAGCTCTGTATTCTGAAATCAGTTAAGAAATTACCTGATGTCGTTCATAAATAACAGGAACACTGAAGAGAGAAATCAGAGCTGAAAAAGAAAACACATAACCTTTCAAAAAAACTAGAATGATTTAGGGGGAACAAACACTAAAAACTATCTAGCAGTGTTCCTAATGAATGAATAAATACACAGGATCTTCTGGATGCATCTGCTATAGAGGGGCCGCTCCAGAGAAATGAATTAACTCTGTGAAGCTGTATGAACTCCTTGTAGTTTAAAGTCACATCAAACAGATTTTATAAAATACAGGCAACTCCAGTTAGGCTTATGACTGCATCGTAAGATGATAAGGCCACCCTTTATCTAGTCTGGTTGTTAAAGCAGTCTTCAGGAACTAAAGCAGCACTTCAGTAAACGGAGCAGCAGTATCAGCAATTTATTTAAAGAGATCACAACCTCACACTTACATTCTTTATTTTTCTTACGATACGAGAATAATCTCCAATTAAATGTGTCTAAGCTCCCTGCACACATTTTTTCCAGCAATTTTTCATTCCAATGATTTTGTAGACTTACCCAAAATCAGTAGTGTCAGACCATTGAACAAGGCACCAACATAGGTAAATACCCACATCAACACTGCAAACTATAAGAAAATAACAGCCCATTATAAACAAAATTTAAGTAAAGTTTCTTAAGCTTTCAAATAAAAGCATCCCATCTAAATGCTAACCTACTAAAGGCATATACCTTGAAGACTTGGTAAAATAATACCTTCACTTCTAAGTCACGAGTCTCGATTCAGAATTTCAGAATCCTAACGAAAACAATTAACAGAATTGACCTATTTTCTCTGGACTACACTACCAAGTAGTTGATTCTATTTTCTCTGAGATCAGAAAATATGCCACAGTTACACCTTACCCCTTCAGCTCCAAAATCATTTGGTTCTTATTCATACTTGGCTTTTAAATGGAAAAGTATCATGAGAATCAGTTATTAAAATTGATTTTAAAGTACTAACTAGTTGAGTGCTTGAAGGTATATACGGCCGAATAATTAAAATCTCAGACATCTCACAAGCAATAATGGGGCAAGGAATACTTATCAGGGAAACTAGATTCCAGGTGCCAAAAAAAAATCACCTCTAGCATTTTAAGGATCAGGCACTGTCTGTCCAGAGATTCATGTTTTAACAGCCAGAGCTAACCTTGAGAATAAGGACTCAAACTTTTTTACCTATTAATAAAACTAACCATTGTTATTCTTTTAGCCTCTGACCTTCTTGGTTTATTTAACAAACACTAATACACTTACTATGTGGGGGGCACTGTTTTAAATGCTTTACAAATATAAACTTATTCCTCTTAACCTTATGAGGTAGGTACTATTATCATTACCATAAGAGATGCAGACAATAAAGAGTAGAGAGGTTCAATAACTTGTTCAAAGTCAGATTATAGTACCTATGGATTTCACTATCCCCTCTAGAGGCTGGGGACTGCAATGAACTGACTAAACTCTCCTACTTTAGTACCCTAGCTTCAAACTCTGGGCGGTTATTACCATTGTTTTTGAGGCACAGTCTTGCTCTGTTGCTCAGGCTAGAGTGCAGTGGCCTCATCATAGCTCACTGCAACCTTGAACTTCTGGGCTCAAGTGATCCTCCTGCCTCAGCCTCCCAAGTAGCTAGGACTATGGCATGCGCCTCCACACCTGGGTAATTTTTTGTAGAGATGGGGTCTTGCTCTTGCTCAGAGCAAGGTCTTAAACTCCTGGGCTGAAGCGATTCTCCCGCCTCAGCCTTCCAAAGTGTTGGGATTACAGGCCTGAGCCACTGCGCCTGGCCTAAATATGTGGGATTTAAAAAAATCATCAAATGAGGCAGTTTGGAAAAGGCTTTGCTTCTAAAAAGCAATTTTATTTTGAGAAGTCCTTTGTTTCTTCTCCATACTTTAGTTTACTCATGAGATGGCTGGATAAGAGAATTTCAAAGTTTTCTTCCAGTTCTAAAACTTCACAACATCCTATAATACAAAGGCTCAGTGACATTTCAAAACAGTTCTTGAAAACTTACATGCACAAACTCTGTGAATTTTATTAAACACTGATCATCAGCAATTCCTTTGCTTCCTAATTCAAAGCCTTCATGTGTATGTCTGGCAATCGTTCTGACCTATTTAGTAGGTAACAAACATGATGCCATCATCTGTAGTGATTATTTCGGAGTATATAACACAGTATAAATGAAAAGGAGAGTAAAGTTAGCACCTCCATTATATAAAGCAGGGATTAGCAAACTTTTTCTGTAAACATTTTAGGTGTTGTGGACAACACAGAGTCTCTATCTCATTATTCTTTGTAGTTCCTACAACGCTTAAAACGTAAACCATCATTCCTAGCTCCCAGGCTGTACCACAAGAGGCCATGGCCCAAATAATTTGCTAACTCTTGAACTAAAGTATATCTTTCTCCATGTATTCATTCAACAAAATCTGACTGAATGCTTGCTATGAGCTGGATACAGAGCATTAAGTAAGGTGTTCAGACTCTGGTAAGCACACTTACGGTAGGTTAGGAAGACACAGTGGATTCACCTACCAATTGTCAGTTCTACAAATAGCAACACTCTGGTCACCGCTACAAGTGAATTTAACTAATGTTCAAGTGAGTAAATGAAGGCATTCTTAACACCTGTCAAATGAAAATTTAAAAAAAAAAAAAAAGCCCTGTTCTCAGCAACTGCTATGGAACTTCTGGCAGAAAGGATGACTCCAGTTAACAAGCCCTTTCCCTCTCACATAGTTTCATATACTCCCATTGCAGAAGCTAAATATAACTTCTACACTTGAGCAAGTTTACTACAGAGCAAGAGAGCTGTTTTCATCCATCACTGTCCACAAATCTAAAGGGAAAAGAATTGACCTTCCACATTTTAGAAGAAATCGCTTTAGCAATAAAGATATCCTTCACATGGCAGACTCCAGATAGGAGCACACACACAAGCTAAAAATAAGGCCTGATTTGGTCATTACAGTCACTGACAAGGCCTCAGTTCAAATCCACAAGGAAAGAAGCCCAAGACTTCACACCTGGGCCATCTAGGGGGCTCAAATGTCATCTGCCTCTTTGAGGATACTCTTCCTAAAAGCCATGCTATTCAGAGATGAGTATACTTTATATGCATTAGGTCAATTAAATCCCATAATAACCCCCAAAAGTTAAATATTGTTATTATCCCCATAGAAGGGTCAACCAAGACATAGTAAGATTAGTGATGTCAGGTTTGTCTGACTACAGACCCTATCAAGCTACCTAGACAGTAACCATTATTAATGGGAATCCATCACAAATGTGCATATTATAACAAGGCAGAAAAAAGGGGCAACAAACATCACTTTTTCATGTCTTCAATGTGCATAAACAAATAAAAATAAAAAATAAAAGAACACCCTTTAAAGAAGTAAATAGGTAGCTCTCATTTTGGACCTGCAAATTCCATGCAATTCCATAGCAAATACTTTGCAATACTATAGGCAATACTTATTAACTGTGGAAGTCAAAGCTCATCTCTCCTTTGGGTAGTAGTGAGACTGAAGGAAAGAGACCCAAAATGTAATGAAGATTTAACAAATATTTACTGAAAAAGGGCAAGGGCCATATCTTGTCTTTCTTCCAGAGTAATAAGGGAATTAAATTTAACTATGTATCACATACCTGATTAAAGAGCTCTGCAGATTTATGTCTCAATTGGGGGAAGGAGGACATCGCAAAGGAAAATGGAGGGAGAGCACTTAGCAAAATTTCAGCAATTACTTTGGCAATTCTGACAATTTCAAAACTTTTCTGCATTCTAAAACTCTGAAAACTATTTGACTTTTTGTGACACCTTCAGACTCATTCAGTAGTTAGTGATACTTTGACTGTCTCTACATCCTCAGCCTATTTCCCTTCTAATATTTCTGTGAGCCTAAGAAACCTGAAAGGAAACTGTCAAAATATATATGTTAATAGCTGCCTAAGAGCCTAAGGGCGAGATTTCAATGTTCTTTTGGGTCAGCTATTTCTGGAGCTCAGGCCTGTTTTTCACTCACTTTCAGAGTGAAAGATTTTAAGATTGTATTCTGAAACATTATGGTTGCCTATTTAGGCAACTATAGCAAGAAATTTTCTTCAATTTTGGTTTTTCAGTTAAAATCACAGAACTAGTGTCATACAGAATCTAGTCTTTATTGTCCAAAGCCATATTACAGAAAAATAAGAACCTCTGCTGGAAAACACCTGGTCTTAGTCCTTAGACAGTAAAATTACTAGGTGACATTTCAGGATTTGGGGTTTCAAAAGACAAGAACCCTCTAATAAGGCTCAGAAGCTTATTCAATTAGCCCTAAAGCTGAGTCTAGTGGGGCATCACGGATCAGTTCCATGGAAGACAATTTTTCCATGGACGCCAGAAGGTGGGTGGGTGGCAGAGCTCAGGTGATGATGCGAGGGATGGGGAGGGGAGCAGCTGTAAATATAGAGGAGGCTTCACTTGCCACTCACCTTCTGCTGTGCACTCTCCCCCTAAGTTTCATGGAAGACAATTTTTCAACTTTTCCATGAGGGTGGAGGAGGGGTGCACGGAGCTCTGCAGCCTGGTCCCACAGCAGTAGGGACTGTCATATGCTTTTCTGTTATAATTGGGGGTTTATGGGGATTATGGCCCAGGGTTTACAGCTTCATGATACAACTTTTTAAAACAGTGATTTTGCCCATACTATTTGACTAAGAAATGGACTATTACACTATTTCTGGATGCTTAAAATCTTTTCTAGGACTTAGAAGTTTGTAGTTAATTAAAAAGGAGCAAAATAAATGAAATAATTACACAAAAATTTAAAAGGAAAATCTGCAGAACATCTCTCATTTTTATTTGCCCAAGTCAACCACCAGGAAACCTAGACCAGGTAGTGATGCCTACTGTTTCACATCAGGGCTTTTATAACAGAACTGATAAGCCTTGGAGTTTGGTTATTTCTTTGTAAGAACAGGCTCCTCCTTCACTGCCCAAAAGAAGGCAATACGCAAGGAGAAGGAAAGCTTCACATGCTAGTATGAGTGGCTCTAAAATTTTCAATTTCTGAGGAAGAAGGTTTCAAACAGAAATAGTGATAATTATGATTCAGAATCTAGAACTGTAGGTAATATAAATTTGAAGGCACCAAACAGATCTGCATTTATGAAGACAGTGAGTTCTAGAGAAGCCTCTTTCAAGTTTTTATTTAAAAGCTATTATTTTATACAAGCTACAGAGCTTGATAACAATGTCTATTTTTCTAAATGACAAAAATTAAAAACGAAAATAATTTCCACTGCATTATCTTGAAATTAGCATGGTTTCCATTTGCCTAGCTATGATTCATATAAAATCCAAGTAATTCCAACAAAAAGCTTGCTCCTATGAAATTTTTAAAATTCAGTGTTATTTAAACAAGATCACAAATTTATCTATCAACTGGAGAGACTGGGGCTACTTATGAGTAAACTTTCCCCAGATTTAAACTGTGCATATGAAGAAGTAAAATAAATCAGTCAAAAATGGGTAAATGAACTTTTTTGTTGAAAAGTAAAAAAAAGAAAAAAGAAAAAAAATAGAATGGAAATTGAAAAAAACATTTTTTTGCTTGCTTTAGTGTGAGAGAATATGATTTCTCCTACTAGTTGCTGTGACTAAAGGCAAAAACTAATACAGAATATACTCCCCGAACAAAAATTTTGATAAAGACCCAAGACTTTTCTTTTTATTAGCTTCCCTTTTCAATAGAGACATTTTACGGAAGCATTTTGTATTTATGTAGTATCCTTATAGTCAGTGGAAACAGGTGGAAACTGTACTGCTCACATACAATGACATTAAGAAAGGGTTACATTAAATTACATTTTCATGTAGCAGAATCACAAGGTTTATCAAGGAAGACCATGTATATTACCAGAGTGTGCATCTGAATTACCAAGGGCTTCATAGCCATCACCTTGGCATGGGGAGACAAAGACAGATACCCTGGCCTTATTCTTTTGTCTCAACAGATTTTGAGATCTAAATGCCAGATTCACTTTATGTGCTAACATGATGAAGCAACTGTTATTCATTTGGGGCCTTAAATGAACCGCAATCTGGGGAAGTCACCAAGCAGCTTTCCTTGAGCGCTAGGATTGCCAAAAATACTACTCAGGGAAACCAATCAAATACGTTGTCTTCTCTTATTTTTTTCTTTTTTCAAAAGTATTGCTAATCCTGGCGGGGGTGGGGGGAGGTAGCAAACTATAATTCTAATGCAAGTCTTTTCTTCACCATATTAATAAATAAAGGATGTTTAAATAATATTTTAAAACATCATAAAACCAGTGTTCCAGAAAGGAAATCTACCTCATTCTGTGTTACTTTGTTATTTTCAAATTAGCAAAGTCACTCAACACAAGAATCTATCAAGTTCAGTTTTTCTCATTTATGCTAGCTTCCTCATTATAATCGCTTTTTTCAAAGATAATTTTCCACAGAAATTAAAACATGAGATTTAACAGCAAAGAAATTACTTCTCACATAATTTAGTCATAAAATCTCCTCATATTCCATTTTTAAATACCTGTGCAAAGATTTCTCACTCCTCTTACCTTTAACAAATATTAATAATTTTACACCTACATAATTTTCTGCACATAGGACTGTGTATGGATAACATAAGTTTAATCAAACGTTTTCTTTTGATTAAAGGCAACTGGAAACTTTACACTCAAACTTATAAAAACTGGAATATAATGAACATTCCCAGATGACTGT
Source organism: Avahi laniger (assembly GCA_963575035.1). Lineage (NCBI taxonomy): Eukaryota > Metazoa > Chordata > Mammalia > Primates > Indriidae > Avahi > Avahi laniger. The sequence continues at coordinate 139,151 of CAUYSK010002749.1, read as the reverse complement.
TTTATTTTGTTTTTAAAGAGATTTCTTCAAGAGTGACTTTTCTTTCAAGAAAAATGTTAAATTATAGACATATAGCTGCCTTCATTATTATCCTGTGCAGAGGATGACTTTTGGTTTACATCTGTTGGCATTTTTATTAAGTCTGTAAAACCAATGACTATCTCTCCTTTATCAATTTCACAATGCTTCTGTTTGAAGTCATCTCTCTCCCTTAACAATCTTTGACTGCTAAATTCAGAGGGCTCTTTATCACTAGTTAGTGTGTCTTCTCAATTAATTCCTACCTACAAACCTTCCATCTTAAATCGTACCAGTGTCACCTTCTCATTGACTTTTCACATATGTTCTACCCCAGCAGTTAAGCTGTATATAACAGATACCACTTCAGTGAATAGCAAATGGTTTCTCTAGGCCATATGTACAAGGTTCTATTTCATTTACTCCAAAATATTTTTGTTATCTTTTAAAACTAATTAAACATGCCAAACAACATAACACTGATCTATTTGTAGACTGATCTCACTCAGATCATTTCAAAGCATTAATAAAGAGTAAGTCACTAAATGTAACCACTCTATACAAGAGTTCAGTGATAAATAAAGAAAGTAAATTATTTATCCTTGATGTTATTAGTAAGTAACTTAGGTTTCAAGACTTAAAATAAGAGAATGATACAGCTAAAATTAATGTATCATCTATTGGCTTATAAAGGCTAAAACATTTGTTTAAAAAAAGCACTTTAAGCACTTAAACCAGTTCAGAAATTGTTTTTCTGAGTCTAAAGTCCCAATCATCTTACTTTTATGATATCCTTTGTCGGCATGATAAACTGCAAACTAGAACATTCCTCTTGGAAAAGAAAAAACATTTTTTTTCCACCCTGCCCCCGGAAAAGAAAAATTATGATAATTACCACCATAGTACATTTTTACCCAGGCTTAGATTGGAAACAAGCCTCTCTGACTTAAGCAGAGTGTCATAGGCAATAGCACACAAAACATAAATGGCCAAGTTCTATGTAAAGGAAAAGCACTACAGATCCAGTGCCTGGGGCTCAAATTATATGACTATGGTTTAGCACTTGTTTTGAGTCAGTTAGAACTTTGGGAGAGTTTATTTGGAAGGTGAAATTCTAACAGCTGCTTATGCAGCAAGATCCAAAAAATAAACAAAAATTTCCAATGATTGCCAATTGATAATTAGTTGAACTGTTTCAGAATACTAAATCTTTTCCAGAATAAATCCTGCAAAAAAAGAGTTCAAGATATGAAATAGCTTACATGTGTATATATATGAATCACATACAAACTAAGAAACTAAAAGTGCTAGACTCTAAAAGTCAAGAATAAATCATATCTAGTATTAAATGCATTAGATAATCTTTATTTTTACAGTCAAAATTTCTTTTAATTTCTTCTCACTTTAAATCTTTGATTTCCAAAAGTATGAATTTATAATTTATTTTCCTTTAAAAAGAAACAGCATAGTCCTCCATCCGTACTTGATTGGATTTTGAATTTTAGAACACAAGTTTATAGCAATGTCATTTAATTACATCTTTATCATTTACTTGAATATAGCAAATTGAATTTTACACTAATTCTTGTTATTAAATCCTGGGTATGTAAAAAAATGAAAATCAAAATAAACTTACCTTCAGAGAATCAACTAAATCATCAACTAAGAAGAGGCGCCTGAGTTCTTTTATCGTGCAGTTCACATGACCAAGAGCAGAATTACTGTATTTCTGAACCAACTCCTCCGATATAGCAACGTCAGATTCCAAATATGCCCTAGAAAACAAAACACATCATAACTGTCACTGACTGGAATATGTCAATCAGCAATTATATATCTATAAAAGATCAATATTCTACTATAAAAGCCTATTGTTTCCAAAAAGCAAAACATAAAAATTCACCAAGATACGCACTGTCAGCTGACTAGATAGAAAAAGCATATACTTTGAAGCCAGACTGGTCTGAGTTTGAATCTTAAGCTCTGCCACTTACTAACTTGGCTAGGTAATGGTGTAAAGTTACTTAGTCTTCCCTCTAAACCTCAGTTTCCTCATTTATAAGACAGTGATTATCATGAGGATTCCATGAGTAAAGCGCTGAACACAATGGGGCATAAAGAAGCACTCAAAGAATGGTAGTTATCATTATGGATTTGGTTTTTTTCTTTAAATTTACATTATGTTGTGTCATCAAGTTTTCCTAACAAAGATCTTATTCATTTCTAAATCCTAAACTCTTTCAGACTATCCTTTAGGGGAAACTGCCCCATTTCAGGCACCAGAATGTAAAGTGGCTGCCAAAAGTAGAGTGGCAATTCCAGCAATACATAACAGTTACTGTCCATCCAGATGACTAAATTTATACTGAGATGGCTGAGATTGTTAAATTTAAAAAGACAACTGTAGGCCGGGTGCGGTGGCTCACGCCTGTAATCCTAGCTCTCTGGGAGGCTGAGGCGGGCGGATTGTTTGAGCTCAGGAGTTCAAAACCAGCCTGAGCAAGAGCGAGACCCCGTCTCTACTAAAAATACAAAGAAATTAATTGGACAGCTAAAAATATATAGAAAAAATTAGCTGGGCATGGTGGCGCATGCCTGTAGTCCCAGCTACTTGGGAGGCTGAGGCAGAAGGATCGCTTGAGCCCAGGAGTTTGAGGTTGCTGTGAGCTAGGCTGACGCCACAGCATTCACTCTAGCCCGGGCAAAAGAGTGAGACTCTGTCTCAAAAAAAAAAAAAAAAAAAAAAGACAATTGTAATGGGGCTGGGGGGAAGGTCAAGTCCACAGAAATACAAGAAACTGTTTTATTAGTTATTGCTTCAAAGAAGCCATTTTATTTTGGCAGAGCAGAACCAACTCAGAAGTGCTAAGTGTTCTCTCCTATCTGTTGGAAGGAGTCCCCCCCATCACCTGCCCGTGTCTGTGAACATCAGTTACTTACACTGGAAGTTAACAGTCCTCTTAGATCTAACTCCTTGTCCCATAGTTTTACCTCTGCAATATGCCCCAGTATGTCTCCTTGCTTTTATTCACAGTGCTGTCACTCTATTTTAAGCGTTCATTATTTACAAACTGGAATATTCTATCAGTCACACAACAGTCTGATCTGTCTCATCCTAATCCATTCTGTCAGCCAATGCCAGATTACCCTTATTTGAACTACCCCTGCTGCTGCTATCTAGGCTGAGCTCAGGCAGGAGTTAGAAGATCGGCTACTATCTAGCTATATAACTGTGGGAAAGGAATTTAACTTCTCAGGGTCAGGGTTCCAACTCTGTAAAATAGAAAAACAGATCCTTCTAATCCCCTTCAGGCTCAAACATTGTGATTCTATGATTCCAACTTTTCGACCAGAGAAATCGCCTAAATCTTTCCAACCTTATTTTCCACTACTCCCTATGAAGCAGCCAGAAATGAGCCATTCAATAAACATTTTTAAACTTTAATGCCTTTGTTCTTCATGCTGTCTCCCCAATCCACAATGCTCTCCTCTCACCTCTGGCAATAGCTTATCTAGCCAGTTAGCCCCATCTCAAAATTGCACCCAATACATGAAGTCTCATCTGATACTCTCTTCCATAAGACTCTAATGTAATCTCTCTGTATATGTCTAACAATGCTTTCTTTTGTATTATTATTATAGTATTTATCAGATTCATGTCTGAAATACAGACATGTATATACTCGTATATTTTTCCTGCTAGAGTATAAACTGCTAGGGACCAGGATTATATCTTTGCTAGTACACGGTCTAACACACCGTTTAGACAATTGTTAATAATTAATAAAAAATAAGTTATAAATATCAAGTTAAAAATACTCAAAGATTCACATCAACCTTTAAACAAGCAATAATTTATTTATGCAGCTTTGAGAAATATAGAAAAGTGGCTGGTTTTCTGCTTCTTTGTACTGCTGCTGCTGGTTCTTGCTGAATACAAGATGCCTGACCATAAGGCACAAAGATGGTATTTTCCATCAATGGCATCCTGTGGATAATTACACTAATTCAACTGGCATTTATGAGATACTAACGCAATGCCAGCACTGTTTATCCCTCTTTTCCAATGACCACAGGTATTAGATCTTCACTAGTGTGACTGGGAAAAACTAGGAAAAACTGTCCAATTAGCTCTTCTTTAAAATCAAGTGATGTATAAAACCCATACTGTACAAAATTCGGAAGTTTTGGCTTAACAACATTTTTATATATTTCAATATAACTAATTAAAAATATTTATGATTTGTGACATGATGTGCCCCTGCCATTTTGAAGCTGCACTTTCAAGTTACTGAATTCCAAGTTCCCCTCTCTGTAAAATGGTGTAATACCACCTGTCTCATAGAATTATAATGAACATTAAATATGTACATAAAAGGCCAGACAATATAGGAGCCATTCAGTAAATGTTGGTCTCTCCTCCAAACTCACAAAACATCATTAATTCACCAATTAGAGAAAGCTAGAGAAAAACAAAACTCCAGTCTTTACAATATGCAAAATAATTTAGGAGGTCTCTTCTTTTAAATTTTATAAATCAATTTAGGTTTACCCATTAATACCAACTGGATAATATTTTAGGCAGGTACATACTCATATGGCAAAACAGATACTTACCTTACCCAAAAAAGTTTTTAAATGCTCGCAATGTATTTGAAGAAAAAGAATGTCCATATACAAAACAATTAGAAAGCATTCCAAAGCCACAGTTAGTGCAATAGAAAAGGAATTCTCAGATCATTTTGGGCCAGTGTTAGGAAAGTCTTCTTCAGAGCTGGGTCTTGAATCAAACACAGAACTAAATACAAGTATGATTAAAGCATCTGGGGAGCTAAGGAAGGCAGCATGAAAATGGGCACAAACCCTGGACAGGGTCAGTAAGTGAGAAGACACAGATATCCGGACTTCATCCTATAGTGTACAGAGAGCCTCTATGCTTCAAAATATGGTAAAAGTGGTACTTCAGAAAAATTAATCTGAAAATATCTGTAAGAGCTGAAGTAATAATCTGAAGTAACCAGAAGTCGATCTGGTAACAAGTGGAGTCCAACCAGGGATCAGCAAACCTTTTCTGCAAAGGGCCAGATAGTAAGTATTTTAGGCTTTGAAGTCCCTATAGTTTCTGTCAAACTGAACTCTGCTATTATAGTATGAAACCAGCTAAATGCATCAGCATGGCTGTGTTCCAATAAAACTTTATTTACAAAAGCAGGCAGCAGACTGGACTGGGCCATAGCTATAGTTTATAGACTCCTGGTCTAGGCTGAGGGAGAAGTGGGAAACAATAAAATTTAGTGGTTTCCTTTATGTGAGATGAAAACAAATATAACATTAAAACGGAAGCCTGAAAACTAGGATGACAGTGGGTTACTGATAGAAATTAAGAAGTTTGAGGCAAAGAGTTCATTTAAAAACATAGTGAGTTAGTAGTTGTCAGCAGCTGGGTGGGGAGTTACTGTTAATAAGTATGAAGTTTGTTTTCGGTGTGATGAAAATGGCGATATTTATATAACTGTGAGCATACTAAAAACCAATGAATTTTATAGGATGTGAATTGTATTTCAATAAAAATGAGTGGGGAGAAAAACATGCTGAGTATGAGGTATACCTCAATAGCAATTAGCTATGTAATGCTAGAGTATACCTGTCAAAATAAGGGTAGAAGATGATAGTTCAGAGACAAAAAGATGCTGAAATAAAGCTCTCCAAGAAATAATAAAGTAATGCATACAGAAAGAAAGAAAAGACACAGCCATGAAGGAAGAAAAAGCATAAGAGAAAAACATAAGCATACTAATGGAAAGAAAGGTATGAAATATCAGCTAGCACATGCTACCACACAGCATAAAAAGTAGCCAATAAAAAAATGTAACCCTCACCAATCTTAATCTTGATAAAAAGATACAACTTCCATTAAAGTAAATTAGATAACCAATACCTACTTCTAATAAATAAATATTCCAAACAAGTAAAAGAGTTAGGCTAATGATACATAAAACAGTCTTTTCCATCACAAATCTTTGAAACGACTTTTAGGAAATCTCAAAAGCAGATGCTTTTGGTATAGCTTTTTAGCAAATATATACTATGTAACTGTCTTTAAGCAGAAAAAAAATGTATGCCTGTTACTTCACAGATAATAAAATGAAGTCTCAATACTAATCCTGTTTACACTGTTGCCACTGTATGCCTTGTTTTTCAGACATCTCACCTGAATGGGTGGCCTTCATCTGATTTCTGGATAGCTTGAATCACACCCTTATATATCCTAAAGCTGATAGTCACAGAGAGCAGGGCCAAGGCAATGTAGGCCGTTACACTCACAATGCTGAATACTGTCAATGAAAGCAGGAGGAATAAGCTGGCACCAAACACCACTCCAGTCTTCTTAATATCTCTCCAGTAGAGGAGGTCAACAACTAAAAATTGAAAAAGAAGAAATCTCAGATTAGAACATTATTCTACCCATTTGGACTTGACACTTTTGGATTTGCTCCACCTACAAAATTAAAAGGCCACTAAATAAAGTAAAAACCAAACCTAAAACGTTAAAGAAACTTTATCAACTACATTTTAACCCCACTCTAAATTGTGCACTAGTATAAAACCTGCATCTACTTTTATTTTTACCATAAAATGTTTTTCATTCAAACCTGTTTCCTACATGACCAAATTATTCTGGCTAAACACAATGATTAAATGTCTCCAGCCTGACAGACTTGTAACCCAAAATAAGAGATTACTTAAAATCATGCTGAAGGTTTTCATCTTCATACAATGCATGATATATATTCAAATAATTCAACACGTATATTTAAATAATACAAAAATATTAACACACTCACTAAAATGAAATACAAAGCAAAAGACAGAGGAAATAGCCTTCAGATTACCTGAAAAGCTACTTCCTTCTAAGAGTAGATAAATATAATGCCATAAAAATTTAGAGGTCAAAGAAAAAAGAAAAACTAAATGTTACACTGTTACGTAACATTTATTAATAGTAAGGAGTGAAACAAAACCTAACTTAGCAAGTGTTCTTGGCCTATGGTCACAGGGCCACTGTGGGGCTCAAATAACCATAGGCCTATGGTCTCAAGATCGGGTTATGCTCAACCCATGGAGCACTCTGATGTGTGCCAAAGGGCTCTTGAATTCGTAGGCTAAATGTAATTCATCCCGCTCTGGATTGAGAACAATTGGGAGGAAAAAAATTTCATAGTAATATGGATATACTCTTCATAGGAGGAATTTTAAATACCTCTTAATTTTTAAGATAAAGGAGTTGACATCAAAGAAAAATCACATTTTTAGAGGCTGCTTTGGTTTTGATCTCCAGGTTCCCTAAGGTATATATATATGACTTTCCTTTATCATCACGGATAAATCTATAGGGGAAAGCTATATACATGAACTGTAAACTGTTAGATATTATTATTACGGCCTTAATTTCTGTTAGTAAATATCATTAAGTACTGATTGAGATATTTTAAATGCCCATCATCATGTCTGGCACATAGCAGGGATTCGAGAAACACTTATTCCATTCTCCTAAATGTGATTTGGTTTGAATGTTATTAATTTAAGATTCTAGCTATAATTTAGTTTTGTTTTCAAACTCTGATTTCAACTATTTATTCAAGTCTTCTCCAACTTGTTCGTTATATCCCTGCCTAAAACACCGAAATCAATTTAGTTCTATTTAACTAGTTTCTACTATTGTACAATCACACTAGCACAATGGAAGGCTGATCAGAACTTGAAACAGTGTATCTATGTTGTCAAAATGGCATTATAATGTCGTATCGAATAAAGAGATAAGAGCAATGCTAATAGTTTTCTGACAATCAACAAACACTGAGGTGATACTATTCAAGAAATTCAACCTAGTAAAGTTACAAAACCTGAATGGGCAAACAAGACTTTTTTTTAAGGCCCTGTCCAACTCTAAAACACAGCAATTCTAGGAAAGATAATAAGACATGTAAAAACAAGTCAATGAAGGTATAAAATAAATATTGCACTTCATGAAAACTCAGCAAAGGGAAAAATGGTTAGAAATTTTAAAAGATTTTGTGAAATACTGTAAATGAAAACTGACTTGGGTCTTGAAGAATGAATAGGATGTAGAAAACCTAAAGGTCAGGCTTAATTAAAAGTCTCTTTCTGCTAGCAATGGTTCCAATAATTAATGTCATTTTTTATTAATAGAGAATACTGAGAGGGTAGGGGAAGCGATGATAAAAATAGCCAGTGAAAAGATAATTCTTTCCTGTGAGGCTCTGGCTATGTCCAATCATGGTTTAGGACAGACAAACAATCAACTTAGGCCCTGGAGTTGGATCACCTAGATTCCAACAAGGGCTCCCTAATTTAACTAACTGTGTGACCTCAGGTCAGGTCACTAAAGCCCTCTACACTTCAATTTCTTCATCTATAAAATGTATATACAAATAAGAATGATCAAAGAGTATAAAGTCTGAGATGGACAGAAGGAAAAGGTTTTGAGATCTATTATACCCCAACTTGACTACAGTCAATAATAATGCATGTATATTTCAAAAAAAATTACAAAGTAAATTTCATGTCTCATCATAAAAATGATAGGTAATCGAGGTGGATATGTTAATTAGCTTAATTTAATTGTGTCACATTGTATACATATAGCAAAATATCACATTGTACCCCATAAGTGTATACAACTATGATTTGTCAATTTAAAAAAGAAATAAGAATGATCTCATTGAGATATCATTAACATAATGAATGAATAAGAGTTTTCATTACAAGATAAATTATTAATAATATAAAGCACTAAATTTAGTACTTAGCATATAATAAATTCTTAATAAGTATCAGGGCTGTTATTTGTTGTTATTATTAATGCAATTTCTATCATCTTTCTTATTCAAGTATTTAAATAGTAAATATATAAAGAAGAAAATTTCAACCACAATTAAGTTAACAAACTGTATTGCTATGTTACATTGTAAAAATGTTACTTTATAAACCACATAAAAAAGGATCTTAAAACTTATCTAAGTTTTCTAAGTATTATAGGGTAAATAAAAGTTGATAGCTTAAAAGAATCAGTAGGTAAGGTTCATCTTAAATCTATTTTTTATATTAACAAACACTCCTTTATAAAAGTGTCTGATTCTCAAAGCGTTCAAAAACATTTAACTTCAATCAAAATCACTACTGGTGATAAGTTAAAATAAATGTAGATGTATTCATTATCCAATACCATCATCAAAAACTACTTGGTAAAACCTGATTATGAAATCAGTGACTTTAGACTTGAGAGTATGTGCTACACAATGTCAATTACTGCCTAATCAAATTACCTAATGTAATAGAGTTACTGTCCAAATAGGTTTAATGACTAGGTAAGAATTATTTATAATCAGTTTGTAATTTCTATATAAATGAATATGGTTGAAGGAAATATCAGGACTGGGATTCAAGAGACCCACATCCTAGTATATACTGGCTCTGCGACTGTTTAACTTTGGGTGAGATTTCGTCCTCTTTGGAATTCAGTTTTATCATCAATAAAAGGCATTAGTCATCTAATTTATCTTTTCCTTTCAGAAGCTAACATGATCCATAGTTAGTACCAAAATACACATCAGTCTTGCACTGCATTCAAATTCCCTGTCATTGGATCCAAATCGATGAGGTTTCACAACCGGTATGCCAAATATAATTGTAAAATATTTCCTTCCTTTTTAAATCTAGATTTTTGGGGGAAGAGAGAGGCTTAAATATTTTTATTCATACCACTCTTTTGAATTGAACCTTCCAACTTTAGAAAAACAATAAATTCAAATCCCCACAATTTTTCAAGCAGTTCTATCATTATGGCAACTGTATGAGAGAAGCTTAAAAAGTTTGAAAAGCTCCACTTTTTAAGCTTGACAGATGTTTTAGAAAGGTTTTCCAGGTTGCTGATCTACATTCTCCAATCTCCACCTCCTTTTATTTCCTGAGTTAATATTTACTGGGCACTTAAATTATGCCAAACACTGTTTATAGCCTATACAACATTATCTCTTTCAATTATTAAAACTAAATGAGAGGAAGGCTTTTAGACAAGTTAAGTGACACCGAACTTCTACATCACTGGACCCAGATCACATAATTACTAAGCTGGCAGAACATGGATTTGAACCCAGGCTTCTGATTGATAAAACTCATTATTCTCCATTGTATGATGCCATATTGAAGGTTCAGCTGATTATATAAGGTTCTTCAAAATGTACACATTTGCACGCATAATACGCAAAATATAGACAGATAATTATTACACATGCAATGAATCTAAAGGCCAACAAGAAAGTCTAAGTGAAATTAACAAAATAGATTAGTAAGAGACACAAATTTTATGTGACTACTTCACCTACAGTTAGACCCAAAAAGGAGAAAAGAGCTTTATTCCAATATTATCTGAATTATAATCAGAAAAAATTTACCTTGTTCTATTTCTATTCAATACCACTAAAGAATCTTGTGAGTGTCGTTTTTCCCAGTAGGCTTTCCTATTGGAAAAAGAATGCACTGTCTGCTAGCTTAATAAATATTTGAATTCAGCTCACACTTAAAATTCTAACAATATATAACAAAGCTAATAATTCTGTGTTTGGGGTTGAAACAAGTCAATTTCCTCAAAGTTGATGATACTGGAATAGAATAGACATGTATAAAGTTCAGCAGTACTCAGTGATATCACAGCCTAAAATAAACCACATGAAAGTACAATAAACCCTAACCTACTATTTCCTTTCCTCCTGTCAAATGGCTCTTAGGAATAAGGTCTTTTTAATAAATGGAAGAGGCTGCGCGTGGTGGTTCATGCCTATAATCCTAGCACTCTGGGAGGCCAAGGAGGGAGGATCACTTGAGGTCAGGAGGTGGGAGACTAGCCTGAGCAAGAGTGAGACCCTGTCTCTACTAAAAATAGAAAAAGTAGCTGGGCATGGTGGTGTGCGCCTGTAGTCCCAGCTACTCAAAAGGCCGAGGCAGGAGGATCACATGAGCTCAGGAGTCTGAGGTTGTTGTGAGCTAGGCTGATACCACAGCACTCTAGCCTAGGCAAGAGTGAGATTCTGTCTCAAAAAAATAAAATAAAAAAATAAAATAAAATAAATGGAAGAGCTCTGAAAGTTACATATGCAAGCCCACACAAATTGCATGAAAATACGTAAAAAGGTACGTGAGAGTAGCTCAAAGCAGATACCACAACAGACATGTTAAAACAAGCCCTAGGAATGCTGTGGTGGAGCCATGAGACTCAAAGAGCACTGAAGGAGGAAAAAAGGGGAAGAACAGCCAAGGAAGATGAGGCAAGTAGGCACTGACAGTCACATATAAGACAAAATGAATATATCTTGGAAGAGAAAAGTCTGAGAGGCAATCTATACTGCTACCAAAGTCACTGTACAAAAAGCATAGGAGGATTTCAATCTTTTTCTGTAAAGGAGTTTGAGAGATTGTTAATGAAGCTGCAAGAATGAAAAAATATTAGTTTCTAGCAAACGGCGTTGCTATCTTACTTAACATTTGCCAGTAGTATTTCTAGTCTCTTGCAGATTCCTTAAATTGGTTTTAATAAAAAAATGTTTTGAAAGATTAAGTTTACCCAAGATCACTGATTCCCAATAGAGGGAAGGAATCATAAAACTTTATTAAAACCCCTTATAATATTCAAATACTGTTGCTTCTAATGGTCATCAAGAGATTTATAATCATTAGTTACTTTAGATGTTTTTTCAATTCAAACTACCAAAATCAAGCAATCACAAGAAAACTGCAGGTCAATATATATCCCTTATGAATATGGATGTAGTAATCCTCAACAAAATACTAGCAAACTGGATTCAGCAACATATAAAAAGGATTATATACCATGGCCAAGTGGGATTTATCCCAGGAATGCAAGATTGGTTCAATGTATAAAAATCAACCAACATAATACACCATCTTAATAGAATAAGGACGAAAACCACATGATCATCCCAATAGACAGAAAAAACATCTAACGAAATCTAATACCATTTCATGATAAAACACTCAACAAAGTAAAAACAGAAGGGAACATTCTCAACCTGATAAAGGGCATCTCCAAAAATCCATAGCTAACATCATATTTAATGACAAAAGATTAAAATCTTTCCCCCTAAAGTCAGTGACAAGATAAGTATATTCACTCTTGCCACCTGATTCAACATTATCCTGGAGGTACCATGCAGTGCAATGAGACAAGAAAAAGAAATACAGGGCATCCAGGTTGAAAAGGAAGAAATTAAACTATTTGCAGATAACATGATCGTATACAGTAAGTCTTCACTTAACATTGTGGATAGGTCCTTGGAAACTGCAACTTTAAATAAAACAACATATAATGAAACCAATTTTACCAAAGGTTAATTGTTATAAACAAGAGTTAAGTTCCTGTGCCATATTTCTGGTCACAAAAACATCACCCAACTTCTAAAGACACTAAACACTTCTGTTCTTAAACAGTGAAATAAATGTGAGCTCTACATACCTTTAAGAAAGATTAATAAAAACAAGACAATTATTCACCCATTTTTGGTGAATCAGTGAGTGAGGGCAGTCATAGCGGTAGTAGGTTAAATCAAGGAATAAACATTTGCAAAGCAAAAATTCTAAGAAGCACCTCCTACCACCACACAGTTGAAAAACAAGCAGTAACAAATATGACAGCTTGCTGAACGCTTTTGTAGTGCATCATTTATTGTCATGCATTTGTATGATTATTATATACTTTAAGAATTTTATAATAATTTGTATTAGTTCATTCATTATTTTCCATCCTGCTTATTACCTTTCAGGGTCATGGCAGCCTAAGCCTATCCTGGCAGCTCAGGGCACAAGGCAAGAACCAACCCTGGATAGCACGCCATTCATTCCATCACAGGGTATGCTCACACAGACACCCACACTCACTCATACTGGGACACTGAGACATGCCAATGAACCTAACATCTTTGGGAAGTGAGAAGAAACCAGAGTACCCAGGGAAGACCCACACAGACACAGGGAGAACATGCAAACTCCACAAAAGACAGTGGCCCCAACTGGGAATCGATTTTCTTTTTCTTATCATTATACAGAAACAACACTCAATGAAACAATGTTATTCAAACATCTGCTGTATATAGAAAATCCTAAGGAATCCACACAAAAGCTACTAGAACTAATAAAACTTGTTTATTAATAAACAAGTTAGCAAGGTTGCAGAATACAAGATCAATATATAAAAGTGAAATGTATTTCTATACACTAAGCAATGAACAAACTGAAAATTAATTAAGAAAATAATTCCATTTGCAATAGCATAAAAAAGAATACTTAGGAACAAAGATAAAAGAAGTACAAGACACACAAACTATAAACTAGAAAACATTGTTAAAAGAAATTAAAGACAACTTAAATAAATGGAAAGACATCCTATGTTCATGGATTGGAAGACATTGTTAAGATGGTAATACTCCTCAAACTGACGTGCAATGCAAGCCCTATCAAAATCCTAGCTGTCTTTTAGATTGAGTCAATTGTAAAATTCATATAGAAATGCAAGGGATCCAAAAATAGCCAAAACAACCTTGAAAAAGAACAAAGTTGGAGGACTCACACTTCCCTGTTTCAAAGCTTCCTACAAAGATAGAGTAATTGAGACAGTGAAGTAGTTGCATAAGGACAGATAGCTCAGTAGAATAAAACTGACAATCCAGGAAAAAACCTTACACTTATTGTCAATGGATTTTGACAAGGGCACCAAGATAATCCCAAGTACAATCCCTGTACTAGAACAGTACTAGGACAGCTGGCTAGTGCAAAAGAATAAAGCTGGGTCTCACTACCTCATACCATATATAAACATTAACTCAAAATGGATCAAAGACCTAAAGGTAAGAGCTTAAACTATAAAACTCTTCTAGGAAAAACAGATGTACATATTCATGACTTTAGATTAGGTAATAGTTTCTTAGCTATGAAACCAAAAGCATAAACAACAAAAGCAAAACAGATAAACTGGATCACATTAAAATTTAAAAACTTTACTGCTTCAAAAGACACGATCAAGAAAGTAAAAAGACAACCCACAGAAAGGCAGAAAATTTGCAAATCAAATGTGATAAGGGACTTGCATTCAGAATATATAAAAAAACTTTCACAACTCAACAGTAAAGATAAATAACCCAATTAAAAATGGGCAAAGGATTTGAACTGATATTTCTCCAAAGATACACAAATGGCCAATAAACACATGAGAAGATGTTCAACATCATTTAGTCATTATGGAAATGCAAACCAAAACCACAAAAGGATACCACTTCACACACACTAAGATGGCTATAATAAAAAAAGATGGACAATAACAAGTGCTGACAAGTGGCAAAGACTGGAATCCTCATAAGTTGCTGGTAGGAATGTAAAATTCAGCCACTGTGAAAAACAATTCTTCCAAAAGTTAAACATAGAATTACCTTATGATCCAGAGATTCCATTCCTAGGAATTTCTACCCAAGAAACAAGAAAACCACGTCCACACAGAAACTTGTATATAAATGTTCATAGCAACATTATTCATGATAGCTAAAAAGGAGACAACCCAAATGTCTATCAATTGATGAACTGATAAACAAAATATGGCACATCCATAATGGAATATTACCGAGCCATAAAAAGAAACAAAGTACAATAGCCCCTCCCCGCCATTTGCAGTTTCCCTTTCCATGGTTTCAGTTTCCTGTGGTCAACCACAGTCCAAAAACAGCTGAGTACAGTACAATAAGATTATTTGGAGAGAGACCACATTCACATAACTTTATTATAGTATATTGTTTTAACTGTTCTATTATATTATTTATGCAGTTAATCTCTTACTGTGCCTAATTTACAAATTAAACTTTATCATAGGCATGTGGGAATAAATAATATATAGAGAGAGTTTGGTACTAACTGGTTTCAGGCATCCACTGGGGATCTTGAACTGTATCTCTGGCAGTTAAAGGAGAGCTACTTTATTGATACATGTTATGACATGAAAGAACCTTAAAAACATATGCTAAGTGAAAGAAGCCAGTCACAAAAGGCCATATATTGTATAATCATGTTTATACAAAATGTCTAGAATATGCAATTCTGTAGAGAGACAGAAAGCAGATTAGTGGTTGCCAGGGGCTAGGACAAAGAGGAATGATAGGGAGTGACTGCTAAAGGACATGGGGTTTTTTAGGGGGTGACGAAAATGTTCTATAAATAGATAATGGTGATGGCTGCAATATATTTTGTGAATTTTATAAATATACCAAAAATCAGTGAACTGTACATTTAATTAAAAAATGGCTTTAATATGTTTCTCTGCTAGACTATAAACTCCAAAAGGGAATGTTTGTCTTACTACCTACTACATCTCTCAAAACAACTTAACTTTCAGTAAATATTACTATTTGACTGATTAGAAGAAATGTACATTTTATGACAGTTTAAGTCACACACCAATTCTAATTAATTTATTTAAAAATGTTTCTATGCTTTGGACTAAACATTTATTTTATTTACACTATTGTCAGATGTCTACATTTATTAAATAACAAATAAGAACACTTTCAGATAATTTATAAAACAACAAACATTGTTAAACAGGCTTGTCTGTCCTTACTAGACCTTGAAAGACCAGTAAATGCCTTTCATCTTTATGAAAGATGAAATGATTGCCTGGATCATTAATGTTTGCAGCACTGTCTGAATAGTGACCAGATTATTCCTAAGAATAGTAACATTTTAATTAATTTTCAAATTAAAATAAAGGCCACTTTTAAATAAGAACTACCAGGTCACTAAAATGTTAATTTTGGATTCCTCTGTAATCACTTTGTTAGCTGTATTTATGAGTGAAGAGTTTAGTGGCTCTTTATTTTTGAGAAAGTAAAATTAAGACAAAGGGCTTGTATTAATCACTTTTTTCTAAATTACGAGAGTTTGTTAAAATATAAGTTATTATACAAGGAAAGTTTACCTTTTCATGGTTCCTCTAGTCTCCTACATTGCAGAATAAAGTGTTAGTCATGTAACGTAACCCTACTGTGGCCTCAACTTTGTTCTTATATAAAATGTTTGCGAAACATTCTTTCAAAGATCTGAGATTAACAGTGCCTTTCCTTTTATAACTGTGTGGAATGCTTAGGAATTACTAAAATAACAGCGATATTTTAACAAACTCTTGTAATTCAGAAAAAAGTGATTTACTCACTGTAGTACTTGCCAACTTTTGTTTTCAAAATAAAAATGTAAAAATTCTTTGTGTTTTATACAATGCATAGAGCAATAGCATCTTTATCAAACTGAATTTTAATTCAAAATAACTCAGTACACTATAACCTTTTCTTTAAAATAAAACTTCTGGTCCAATGCAGGGTAAAAAGAGTTGCCTACATTTGGTAATCACAAACCGTCACCTGCCATAGCTAAAAATAGTGACAGCCTGCATGCTTTACATTCAGAAGCCATCCACAAAGCAATCAACCTCAAAATTAATCCAAGCTCATAAGTATCCATTACTGTTTAACTTTACCAATCAGCCTCACTCATCACCTAAACGTCTTGTCAGATAAACAAGCCAGATCAACCCCAGTGCAAAATCGCGAATCTTAATAATACAGAATTCGGTAAGTTATTAGTTATGTTGGAGAATTGCTAAAGAGTGACAGTCTCCAACAGGCACTTCAAAACAGAATATCTGGCCTCAAAAACTAAGAGAAGCCCCTAGGTTAAGTAAATAAAACCCTTGAACATTTTTTGTAAAGGGACATTACTTGAGATTGACTGTGGAATATTACCATAAAGTGAAAGATGCTATTTTGTGCTGCTATACAATTTTGTAGCAAAAATTACATTCCCCAGAAGCCTGATTCACCCTCGTATTTATTCTAAGAACTAATGCATACTTGTGATTATAAAATCAAATTTTCTTGGGGATAAACTAAAATAAACTTATTGTCATAATTGTTGGTTTTATATTTCAAGATAAAGTCTTTTTTTTATTTGTAGCATAATCAAACACCAAGCAAAAGTTAAAGTCTCAATCAAATCTTTCTCCCTGTTATTTACTAAGAAATCTGGGTTCATTAAGGTCTTTTTTCCTATAAGTATCTTCAAGTAGCAAATGGTTCAATATGTTGCAGGAAAGTAAAAACCATCTATGGCTGTTGCCTTCTAAGGATAATACAAATTAAGATAGAGAGGTTCCACAATCACCACAAATACCTCACTTACAAATTAATTAAATTCACCAATTTACTTTATTAGTTCATGTAGTTTTCAACACTTCCTTTAATCCCACACTCTATTTCCAGCTTTATTAGGAGAAAATCAAATCAAAAAAAAAAGAGCAGAAAATAATTCTAACATCCTACCTCCAATTTTTCTAAACCATAATAATTTTCCTTTCACAGAAGGGAAAATTAGTTCCATTCTCTCTAAGATAAAGCCCAATAAATATCGTCCCTTTAAATATGTTGTGCATACATATTCCAAGTCAATAATTCTCCCTGCCTGCATCAACTTTAACAATTTTCAGTTGTAACAGATATAAAAATAAGAACTCTTCCTATGACAAGTCTATGTTTCTGATAAATTTTTATTACCATATAGTTATCTATTTTAAATTACTGGAATTGACCAAGACCTACACAAATGGAAACCTAAGATTAGAAAATAAATTTATCCAACAAATGTATTGTTTAAATTTTACTTTGTTGGTATTCAAGCATTAGAAGAAATAGTCACCAAACCTTAGAAATATGAAATCACTGCTCAAAATCCTCTTTTCTACTAATCAAAACTATATGGAAAACATTCTGTCCCATAAGTCTAGAAACTTGCAAAGCTTAATAGCCTGGGGGCAGAGGGCTCAAAGCAAATTACTAGCTCAAAAAACAGAATAAATTTCACTAATACGTAAACCAGTTTTCTTTCTATAACCCTATATGCATATTGTGCATATAATATAAATGATCACTGAATAAATGGATAATAGTATAGACAATGAAACAAGGTACAGTATTCACATCATGGGCCAGAATAAT
This sequence comes from Avahi laniger, assembly GCA_963575035.1. Classification (NCBI taxonomy): domain Eukaryota; kingdom Metazoa; phylum Chordata; class Mammalia; order Primates; family Indriidae; genus Avahi; species Avahi laniger. Next base: position 121,014 of record CAUYSK010002749.1, on the reverse strand, counting down.
CTATTCAAAACTATTTTAGATTATTTAGATGGAAAAAATAAATGAGTATATACAACAAAGAACAGTTATAATTCCTCGCATTCTAGGGGAAATCAGAATTTTACTAAGTCTGAGAGTAGAAATTTCTAAAGCTATTTCAATGCTCAATTCTTATCAACAGACTTGCAGGGATATCATTAATATTTGATCATTTTTTGATCCATAAGTTGCTTTGAACTCCTTAAGTAAATACTATTTAGAATAAATAAGATAGTGGTGATGTAGTATTCATGGAAAGAAAACACAATAATATTTTAGTGTCTAGCATACCTCACACAAATGCATACATGGTAGTTGAATCGAAAAACTTTGCAAGTCATGAAGACTTTAAAATATATATATGTACACACATATACCCAGTAATGTAAGTCAGCCTTATCCACAATAAAGCAGAGAGATGAAGAGAAAATGTAGGCTCACAACACTGCTCTAAGGATGCAAAGAAAAGCACTGGCTAAATTAAATTTAACAATATCCTTTGGCCCAGATTCTAGCAAGAGATGAGATCAAGTGAATACAACTGGCCCTCCATATCTACGGTGGGGTCTGGGGGTGGGAGGATGGATGCTGGAACCAATCCACTGTGACTACTGAGACCACTGTATATAAAAAGGGAATCTAGGGGACATCCAGAGAATAGACTTAAAAATTCTATTCACTACTTAAATATTCTTCCGGCATTCAAGCATGTAATCCAAACCTTAAGGATGAGGAGAAATTATTCTCCTGGCCCAGGGAATTCCCACCTGGACTAAACAACTAACCACATCTAACTTTCTTCCATAACTAGTGAGACAGACTACTGCCCTTTTTTTTATTAATAATTGCAGAGTGAGGACTATACAAAAGAAATATATACCATGTTCAATAAGATGCCACAGCTAGACAATGCATGAATAAATATCAAACCATGGGTTATTTTAGCTTTTACATTTTTCAATCTTTGGTTGTTCAAGTACAAATATAAATTGTTAAATAAAGGCCTCATGCCACTACCTGAGCAGTCCTGACAAATAATTTAATCTGCTTAGTTTTCTTGGTTTCCTTACCAGTAAAATGAGAACGTTGGCATAAATGACTAATAGAATGCGCAGGCTGCAGGTATAATCTAAAAATCCTGAAGTTATAAAAGTTTCTTAAATTACTTACTTGATCCTTTAAGAAGGGGAAAGGTAGAGAATTCCAATTTCTCCCACTTAAAAACAACTTAAAAAATTTTTCTAAAAACATATGCATATCAGAATCAGAAGTAAACCTAGCTGAACATTAAAGCTCTCAGCCTCTTCCTTTACTGAGAAGCTATGCAGAGCCAATGAAGACACCCAGCTGATGAAGCTACCACTGTTTCTGCCTTCAAAAAATTTACAAGCTGGAAATAGAGCCAAGACATGTATGTATAAATAACTCTAACAGAAGGTACAAAGCTAAAACCAAGAGATGGAAGTTCTGAGGAACACTGGATTACCTCTACCTGGGAGGATTAGTGAATATATCAGGGAGAACTGGGCCTTTGATAAGTACTACTTGGGCAAAATGAAATGGGAAGAAAGGGCATTCTAGATAAAGAGAAAAACATGAGCAAAAGCAAAGAAAAGACATGTTTACAGAACAAGTCCTTCTATGTGGCTGGAGAAAGAGAGTAATGGGAGATGAGATTACAAAGGTTGGGACTAGGCCATGGAATGACTTTTACAAGTCCAGAATAGACTGTTTAAACTTAATTTGAAAAGTAAAGGAAAACCTCTTAAGTGTCATAATCAGAGCTGCACTTTAGGAAGATTAATTTTAATTTGGCTGTGACACATGAGATTTTGTAGGAAGACCAGTTAGGAGTCCTAGTAAGGAATTAAGAGTACACAACAGTAGGGTAAATAAAGAAAATAGGCTATTTCCAACATTGCTCTCACTACTTAACCATACAAGACTATAAACCATAAATAAGAGAAAACATTTGCACATCACTCTTTCTTAATAGAAACCTGGTTCTTATCAAGTAATATAACTAGTTAACACTGACAAAATAGCTATCTTAGAGTTAAAACTATCAGAAATGCATATATACTATTGCATTAGCCACAATTCCGTGACACTCCCAAGCATTGTTCAAAATAATTACTTGTACAGTCTTTCTGGAAAGCAGTTTTGTAACATGCACCAAATCGCTGGATTATTACCACAATCTAGCAATTTGGAAATAATCATGGATAAGAACAAAGATTTAAGTTCAATTATATTCATTTTAGCATTGTTTTTACAGATTGAGTATTCCCTATCTGAAACGCTTGGGACCAGAAGTGTTTCGAACTTCAGATTCTTTTTGGATTTTGAAATTTGTACATACATAATGAGGTATCTTGGGAATGGAACCCAAATATAAACACGAAATTCATTTGTTTCATCCACACCTTATACACACAGCTTGAAAGTAATTTTGTAAAATTTTTGTTTTTTCTTTGAGACAGGGTCTTGCTCTGTCTCCCAGGCTAGAGTGCAGTGGCACCATCATAGCTCACCGCAACCTCAAACTCCTGCGCTCAAGTGTTCCTCCTACCTCAGCCTCCCAAGTAGCTGGGACTACAAGTGCACACCACCATGTCCAGCTAATTTTTCAATTTTTCGCAGAGACAGGGTATCACTCTTGCTCAGGCTGGTTTCCAACTCCTGGCCTCAAGTGATCTTCCTGCCTCGGCCTCCCAAAGCGCTGGTATTACAAGAATGAGCTGCTGTGCCTAGACTTGTATATTATTATTTAATGATTTTATGTATAAAACAAAGTTTGTGGTAAATACTTACATGTGTAATTTTTCACTATGACACCATGCAGGGTAGTCAAAAAGTTTCAAATTTTGAAGCACTTTGGGTTTTAGATTTTCAGGTTAGGGATATTCAATCTTTACTTATAAAACTTTAGGAATAACCTGATTATTTAGCTACATGGGATTAGATTACTGTGGTCATTAAAATGATGTAGAATATTTAAAAAATAAAAAGATACTTCCCCATTTAATAGAGGGAAAAGATTACAGAACAAAAGGTACCATGTAACATCCCCCAAACCACATACTCTATTAAAAATATACCCCGAAACCATTTTGTGTGAAGTGATAGCTTTCTACCTTCTAAGTTTTCTACAAGACATACGTATGTAGTGAAGCACTACTAAACCAACATCTAGAAGTATCTAATGAATGCCTAAATATTGGGTTTCAGCTAAGTTTAGAATTAAAAGCAGGGGCCTTCTTCCAATCAGTAGATCTCATAATTGGTTAATACCAAAGTTCCCTTCTCAGCCATTTTTTGTCATTCCCAAGGAGAAGTAAGGCATTTCAAGCACCAAGACCCCTGGCTCCTCTCTACTGAAATGTCAGTATATACATACATCTGTATTCATACACTCAGCAACCTTAAGCTTTCAAAGAAATTAAAAGTGACTTATCACAACTAAGTATCAGGAAGAACCTCTGGGAGGAAGTATGCTTCAGAAATGGTCCAAAGCCAGTTTGTCCTGAGGTATAATTAAATTGAATTTTAATGCTAGAACCATTTCTTTCCCCATCCTACAGAAACTTCTCTCAAAGATCACCTATGGCATGTTAACTGCCATACCCAAAAGCACTGGTAACAATAACAGGCCATGTTGTACCTACTCCTAAAATTTAACAGAAGCCATGTTCATTTCCCAATCTTCATATTAACCAGCTTCTTTATCTCATTTAATCACCCATTCCTTCTTGAAAATTCTCTCCCCGCCTAATATCAGTGAAACTATACCATCCTGCTGCTTTTACTGCCGACTGTAACTTCCTCAACTTTCCTGGTGCCACATATCCCCAAACATAGGTTTTAGGCTTTCCTATCTTAATCTTCAATTATTTCCATGCAAACCTCCTAACAGTATTCATCTGCCTCACTTTGCATTTGACTCCTAATTCTTCATAATTAAACCTGTCATTTCTCTAAGCCTCAGAGATATTCTATGATCATTTCAAATTGAAAGTGTCTAAAACCCAACTTTGCAACTTTTCTATCTACTTTAACTCTGTTTCTACTGATACATAAACATTACGGTTGCCAGTGTTTCACTCAACTCCTTCCCTCATCCTCATCACGCCAAATATCAAGTATTCCTTCCTTCAGTTTCTCAAATCTGTCACTTCCTTTTCATTCCTATTTCAGGCCAAATTCGAGCCTATTCCTTCCTTCAGTTTCTCAAATCTGTCACTTCCTTTTCATTCCTATTTCAGGCCAAATTCGAACCTTTAAATCTAGGCACAAGTACAGTCATCCTCTCTGGTCTGCTTCTAGGTTCTTCTCCAATTGATTTCATATAATACCCTAAACCAGTCTTTCAAAATTGCTATCATTTATCACTCCTTAGTTTAAAACTTCCAAAGCCTTTTTATTTCTTTTATGATAAAATCTAAAATCCAACATCTTCTGCAATCTGGCCCAGGGTATCTTTTGATAAAACCAGAGAATCTCAAAACTAGAACCCTAGAAATCATGCATATGAAGACGCTGAAGACCAAAAAGGGTAAGTTTCTTACTCTGGCCAAATCAAAATATACCAAAACTGAGATTTAAAAACTTAAATCAGTGTTTCTAAAATTTTGCCCCATTATAACATGAACTATAGCAGGATGCTTAATATACAGATTGCCAGGCCCTATAAAATCTGATTTGGTAGGTCAGGATCTCAGCGCTCTGTGTTTTTTTAAGAAGCACTAGATGATTCTCATCTACAGATAACATTGAGGAAACCTGACCTAGATCTTCCAAATCTTCTATATTCTTTTACCACACCAATCTTATCTTTCAACTATTGTCCTATATATTCTGTTCTATCCAGAAAAGTTCTATTCATTGTCTCAATTATACCTTTTCAGTGGTTACATCATTCTCTCACCCCACCCAAACCCCCAAGCCTGTACATTCCTTTCTATTTTAAGCTCTTCAAAATCTTTTGACTATCTTAATTTATCAAAGTTTTCATATAACTCCAATAATCAAATACTATATAAATTTCATTTGTCATTAAGTATCCTACTAAGGAACCACAGAAAATATGAAGAATACACAAAATAACACAAATTACTAATACTGACTTTAGTCTGAAAAGATCAAATGTCTTTTTTACAAATTAATCAGCAAACAAAAAAAACCAACCACCTTTTTAAAAATACTGAAATCAAAGTATCTCTCACTTCCATCATACTGTACTGGGGGGTGGAGGAAGAATGCAGTAGAAAATAATATGAGCCTAAATATATTTTCAAAATTTACACTGCATTATGTTCCTTCCTCTAGTATAACATTTTTTAAAATAAGGAAAAACTCATTCCACAGTAGCTGCAGCTTCTCAGTGATTTCCAATTTAAATGTTACTGTATAATATACAACATTAACTCAACCACTGAAGATGAGAAATAGGTAAAGTTAGTCTTACTCACCAAAACAGCCAAAGACCAGTACTAAAAAAGACTAGGCCATTCCACTTACATACAACTGAGGGTTCCCCAGAGACATTCAGGAGTAAATCTGATTTTATATTTGGAGTCTAAAAATAATCAGACAAATCTCTGGTAAAATATGAACTACATTGGATCTTAATTTCTCCTATCTCAAAATATCCCTAAATTACTTCAACAAATAAAGAATCTCAAGGTGTTATTAAATGGCCTATGATTTAAATTATCAATATAGTACCTTAATAGTTGCAAAATGAGCCGATATTATTTTTCATCTATTTTTGAAGCCTATATGTATTGTGTTGTTATCACTAGTATCATTTTTACTTAGCAAAAGCTACAGCATATCAATTCATCTTTCACTTTGTAATGCTAATAGCTAGAAGGATGAAGAAATAAAAATCCTTGTCAAGTTCACATGTAAAGAAACCATAAAGTTGAAAATCCAAAGCTGTATTGTTTTCTATTCTTTTTTAAGTTGCAACTTATGAAATCCTTTTTACATCTCGATACGAACTCAATCTTAAACTCACCTTTTCCCCACATCTTTATTGAACAAATTTTTAAAAGGATGTTGTAAGTTACTATAATCTTAGTTCCACACATTGCTTTTAGAAACATTATCACCAACCCTGCTCTTGAAGGAAATTAACATTTTTTAGAAATTATAAAACTTGAATGTAGCCAGAAAAAATTGCTTATGTGGAATGTCTATTTAGGCTACTTAAAAATAGCTCTAATAATTTTTAAGACAGTTTATTGTAAGTGCTCAGATATACAGCCTACGACCTTTTTTGTTTTTAAAAAAAAAGGCACCTTTAGACATCTACATAATAAAACATTTTAAAAATATTCATTCCAGTTGGCATTTTACCACTTAGAGGCTTAAATTCTTACACAATGATCCACTGAGATTTGAAAGGATCTGGGCTTTCAAGGGGGAGGAAAAGGGATCAAAATTACTGATTAGTTATTACAAGGACAAAGGTTAGTAACTTAAATATAGACATGCACTTAAAACTACCGTGTAATTGTACTGTGTATAATTTGAACAATTTCAAGATATACATAAATACAATCTGATTAAAAGGCAGTTGATAATAATTTTAAAGGTTCAAGTCAGATTTCCAAAGAAGAAAAGAGGCTTATTGCAAAACGCAGTATCTTGCTACCTATAAACCTTTGGATAGAATTTCAACTACACCAAGTAAGCTTTTTATAAATTCTTAGTCACAGAAAATATGTCATTATGAAATACAAAGTTATCACACCAAAGTGACAAATAAATAAAAATCTGTTAGACCTATATTGTTTACAATATACAAGATTAAAGAAGAGGAAAGACCTAAACAACGATAGGACTGAAAATCCTAAACCAAATGCCAGTGAAACAGAACAGCATGACATTTTCTAGTATACAACCAAATGTAAAAATACATATAACATAGCTGTGCTAATCCTTTAGCCTTACACCTTTCATGGGTTTCACTTTCGATCCAAAATATATCTCAACTGAAGCTTATTCATAGAAAAATACTACTGTTCACATATAAAAACTAAAGAAATAAAAGATTAAAAAGCAGATATACCCTTATCCTTCCAATTTTTCTTCTGACCGTCCATCTCTTGTCACAATCCACCCTCCAGCTGCAATTATCAATTATGCATACCAACAGAAAAGGTGTAACTGCAAAAATCTACTCCCTGAGACATGAAATATCCGTTTCCTCAACCGAAGTCTGCAGTCTCCTCTGCTGCACAACTGCAGCAAGGACTGAAGTCACCTGACGTCTTCTGGGTGTGGAGCAATCTGACGCAGTGCAATCTGTAACTAGGCTACTAATACTCAGGCATTAATGCCTTCCTTCTATCTGTTGATTGTTCTAGTCATTTGCTTGTTGCTCGTACCAAATGTAGCTGCATTTGCAGGGGGAGAGGCAGGCTACCAAAAGAAAGGAAAAGAGGGTTTGTTCTTACAACAAAACTAACCCTTAATATATCTGAAATGACTTAAAGCCATATGCAGTTTTTTTCTTCCTTTTTTTAAAAACAAGATGGTTGAATTATGCTGCTGGTTTTCAGTTTAAAACTCTAAAATTAATGGTTACTCAATAAGATAAAAATGACTGATCCAAACAAGAGAAATCGTTTAAATTTCAAGCTTGGGAAATGATGACTCTCTTTTTACTTTCTCCTAAGTTTATTAAGGCTTAAAATATTTGGCATTTTGCACTCTTATGAGGGTATGAGTAGAAAATCACAGTCAAAATATTAATGTTTTTTGATATATTACTTCGACAGAAAAAAGTTTTCAATTTCGGCAATCTAATCTTTCTAATCTTTTTTTATCTTTTATTAATTATAGAAATCCAGAGACCTATAAATATACACTTATTCTTAATCATCACCTGCTCCAACTCAATCTTTCAATAAATATTTATTAGATACTATCACAGATACTATTAATAGATTCTTAGCTTGGGGAAAATATTCATGTGCTAATTATATCATTTGCCTTGCAAAAAATTACATAAGAGCAACCAAATTTTACTAATATAAAAACAAATCTAGTTTTAGCATTTCTAAAATTTTTCAACTTTATAAAATTGGCATTCACTCCAGTACGATGTCTTTACTAATGTTCCACAACCAGTTTACCTGATATTAATATATGTCTAAGCAGAAAAGGCAATAAATAATGACAAATCAGCTAAAATATTTAAAAATGTATATGGTCAAAATATTTTAAGATATATAGCCAGCTACAATGAAATAGGGATAATATTTTCTGGAACTTGCTGTAAAAACTGTACAGACTGCAAAAACCTGCAAAATCCTTAATATCAGAAGTGGCCTGAAACCAATGACTCCTTTCTTTCCCTATTCGCCTAACTCCAAACATAAATAAAGAAATGTTTAAAGCGAGTTCAGTATTTTCAGCTCAAGAGTTAATATTTACCTTTAAACTTTATTCACTGAACCCTTGCATAATGTGGTATTTGAGTACCCTGTTACCAAGTCATATCATGGCCTGGAAATGTCTGCCGTCTTTGTTCGACAGTTTGGAATCTCAAACTATTTAGTAAGTACAAAACACTTCCAGGATAGTATTTTCTAACAACAAATCCCTTAAAATTGAAGGCTGAAAAATAGCATTAGAATAAAATACTGATACAGCACCCCAACATTACTTTGAAGTCAGAGATGACTACACTAATAGGAGAAAAAAGGATTCTTGAAATAAAGGAATTGGTCATTTACACTATTCACATCTTCTGTGGTATCTGATTTGGTCTAACAACGAAAAAAAAAAGTATGAGAGTGGCAAGAACATGTAATAATACATATCCACTATGATATTATTTTTAATACATATACATGTTTTCGTCCACAGTTCCTGGGTCCTAACTCTCATAACCCTTGTTACAGTAAACAGAGCGCCTCTCTCTGACCTTCTCCTACCCTCCCTTTCACTAACTTGCCCATTTGGCAGGACTCTAATCTGATCATGGGTCATAAAACCCTCATTTCAGAGAAATACCCTAGAGGAAAGAATGCTGCACAGAGAGGCCAAGAAGAATCAGAACAGACAGGATTTACTGAGTTTAGGTCACACCCTTTTTGTCCAATCTCATTTCAACAGGGTTGTCCATGCTTCAATCATGGACAACCAATGAAATTTCCATAAAAGTCCCAAAGGACAGGTTCAAAGAGCTTCCAGATATCTAAACATGTGGAAGTTCTCCCACACCTCACCCTATGCATCCCTTCACCTATATCATTTATAACATCCTTTATAATAAACTGATAAATGTAAGCAAGTGTTTCCCTGAGTTCTGTGAGCCGCTCTATCAAATTAATTGAACCCAAAGAAGGAGTTGTGGGAACCCCAAACCTGTGACTGGTGGGAAGGGGGTGGTCTTATGGGACTGAGCACTCTATCTGTGGAATCTGACCCTGTTGCCAAGTAGTGTTGGAATTGGAGGACACCCAGTCGGTGTGCGCTACAGAACTGATTGCTTGCTTGGTGGTGGAGAGAAACCCTACCCCCAACATTTGGTCATAAAGTCTTCTGTGTTGATGACTGTGTTGTTGTGAGAGCAGAGAAAAAATGGTTTGAATGTTTTTCACAAACTCCCACTCATCTAAACATCAAACATACTTAATAGCATCCCTGGCAGATTAAAAGGTCCAAATAGGAGTCTTTAAGTTCAATAAGTATTTCTATCCTATATTGAATAGCTAATTCATCTTTACTATCTTCATAAATGTACGAGGAAAACTAGCTTGTGAAAAATCAATCAACTTTTTGCCCATTTCTTAGAAAGTTTTTCAACTAGAGTTGTTTTAAGTTTGATAAACTAAGCGAAAAAAGTGTTTAAATTTGAAAAATTGATACAAGACAAAGTTTTTAAAAATGTAAAGCCATAGGGCTTTGTTTATTGTAAGGATCATGAGTTACTATATGCAACAGGCTTTAGGACGGTGCCTGACAAAAAGTAGGCACTACATAAGTGGTATTTACTATTATTACGGTAAAAGTAACAGCCAGGCTACAAGGGAATAAGACATACAAGACACATCTGAGAAAGCTCATATATTAAGTCATTTAATTCTAAGCAATAACCCAATAACTTTTTAAACAGAACTGCCCTCCGTCACACACACAAATTATTGTCCTTACTGTATATATAGTTCTATTATTCTCTAGCTGAGAAAAATTTATATACGCATAGTTGATTGGTCCTATTCCACACTGAACCCCAACTTAATTGGTCAAATAAAGATAAGACATAAATCTGTCAAAAACTTACCTTTATTTATTTTGTTTTCCTTCTAATACTTAACATTTTGTTTAAAAAAATGAAAAATTCTTTCAGGTACAATTTTCCTGTAGAGTACATATGTTCCAAATTGCAAATTGACATTCTGATTATTTGATATGGGAACCTATCCTCCCATAAAAGCAAAGGCTCCCAAAGGAGAGGCCACAGAAAACTCATTTATAATGCATGCAAATAATGCATGTTGTCTGAATTCTAAGCCCTGTTGCATATTGTGTGCATGTGGAAGGGAGTGGATGAGGGAAGGAATGACATATTTTCCTTTTCCTGACTTCCACATCAGACTTAACATAGAACTTTTGAAATAAACTGTTCAAATTTCCTATTTGGCAATTCCCGACTCCTCAGTGTCCATATCCCCAGTAGCCCCCTTGCCCAAGCATGACAAAACCAAAGATGAAAATCTCCCCAACCATATCCCTAAGTCCTTTCCAAAGGGTACTGTGTTCTAAAACTTACCTATACTGTTTCTCTGCTCACATCTCAAACTAAAACTCTTGTTTTCTTACTGCAATTACCTCATATATAAGAAAATTATATGATTAAATCCATCACTATATGACAAAAAGACTCAGAAACAGTGTTTGTACATATGTCAGAAACTGTATGTATGTATGTAAGTATTTTTTGGGGGGGAGGGGCTTGTATCTAATAGGCAAGATTTCAGACAGTAGAGAGCTATTCTAGAACAGGCAGCAAGCAAGTAAGACATAAGTCCACCTCAGCCAGTTCTTCTAAGATATTCCTTTCCCATTTCTTTTCTTCTTCTACTTCTGAGCCCAAGAAAAACAAGTTTTTATTTTCTTTACAATATTTACAGATACAAGAGAAAGAAGGTGGAAAAGAAATGGTCGTTTGGATTGAAAATATTACTCTTTAAGTTAGAGATGGCTTATACACTGTTGTTGATAGATAAAAGAATTATTTCTACTTTCCAGCCACGGAGAATCTTCTTTTTAATAGAAAACAATTATAGTCACACAGCAGTTTTAAACTTATTTCAAAATTTAATTATTCTGAGTTACACAAAGGTATGAAATTAAAAATGTTTCACTACTGAAAGGTGTTAAACAACTAAAAAACCCTACCATATGCTGTAATATAATGCCCTCTATGGACTAAATTACAGTACTTCAACATTAACTTCTGAATTAAATCTTTTAAGAAACGGAGAAAGACTAGTCTAGAAAAATCAATGACAATACAAGTTAAAATGGTAAAGTCTATAAACAATTTCACATAGGCTGCTAAAAATGAATGTTAAAAATCCATAGAGAAATTGAAAGTGATACTATTCAATGAAAACTAAATGCTGATCTCCTATGCTATAAAATAAATATACAGATATCACTAAAGAGCCAAACCATCTTTAAATTCAGAAGTCAAAAATTAATAGTTATTAGGCTCTGAACAGATCTTTCTAAACTTTAATGTTTTTATTGAAGTACACAGGTTCCGGAGAATCTTTAACATTATTTATGATGTTTCTAATAACAGCATGATTCAAGCATTTGTTTGATTCACTACAAGATGTCAATATTCAAAATTATTAATAAAATCATTTTTAAAGTCATTTGTTAGTGTGAAACATATCCACAGCTCACTAAATTTCTCTCTCCAACTGAATTTATTCTATATGGCCAATTATAGATCATCCCATAGACCTGATTTTGTATCTACAACACTAGATGGCACCAATATCCACAGTCTACAGTTGATCGCCCGATCCACAAGGGCAGTCTGGCAAAGGTTACGTTCTCAATTTTCTGGCTCTTCCATGAGATTGTTACATGGCACCAGGGAACTAGACTGGAGTATATGATGGGAATAGGAAAGCAACTCCGCCTCCAAAAAGGCATGTGGGATAAAATAATCTCTAACTAGAATCCAAAATCATTTTAAATAGATGAGAATTAAATGGAAAAATAAAACTATAAATAAATACATTAAAAGGTATAAATTTTCCTTTGTGAAAATTGAAAATATCCACTAAAATATAAACTAAAATAAAAATATTTTACAAACTGAGGGAAAACTGTAACACAAGAGTTTATATCCTTTTATATAAAGAACTCTCATAAAATAGAAAAAAATTAACACCTACATTTAAAAATGGGCAAAGAGTAGGAACAAGCAAATCACAAAAGAAATACAAATAGACAACATGTTCACATTCACTGGCAGTCAAAGACCAAAATAGCAAGATACCACTTGCACCTATAAAACTGATAAAGGTTTGATACCACATATAAAAATATCACATACAGACTGTCTGGAAGAATAATTAAAGAATAAATCATAGGAGTAAATCTGAGAAGGAGCACTAGGTGGCTAGGCAGCAGAGAGAGGAAGTATTATAGTCATTATATTTTTTGAATTTTGTATAATGTAGAATTATCTGTTCCAAGAAAATAAGTAATATCAATTGTTGGTGAGAGGAGGGAAATGGCTATTTTCTTACTCTGTTAAGGGGTAAAAATCTGGTGGCCAGTTTTTGTTGAAATTCTTTAAAATGCTCATACCCATAGACCCAGATTTTATTTCTAGTAATTTATGGCAAGCAATTCAGAGATATGCTACACTTGATCTTATCCAAAAGGCAGAGGAGTGAATTCAGACATACTTAAAACATATTTAAATATAAAGAGGTTAATAACAACAGTATAAGTTAAAAAGTTAGGAATAATCTAAGGGTCTAACAATGGCAAAGTGACTAGTGAAATTATAATATATCCATACTAAGGAACACTAAATGTTAAAAAAAAAAATCAATGAGCAATAGAATAAAGACACAGAAATGTTTGCATTGTATGAGATATTGCTGAATTTTCTAGAAAGCTTACAAATATATAGAATATGATCCCAATTTCATAAAACATTTTTTATTGCATTCATAAAAATACACATATGCATTGAAAATAGACTAGAATAATATATTCTAAAATATTAATGATTATGTTTGGGCAATATGATTACAAATTTTTTATCTCAATGTTTTTACGTATTTCTCAAATTTGTACAATGAGCATGTATTATACTTCAGACTCCTCCACAACTGACTTCATTGATAGTTAAGCAAGTCCTTGGGAGAAATTCTTACTACTAAAATTACTGAAGTTCAAATAGGTTAAAACATTTGCCAAAGGCCATGCAGCTAATCAGTAAAAATGCCACGATTACAACTCAGGTCTATAAAATACCCCAAATTAAGTTCGTTTCACCATATTATATTTAGTGGTATCTTTTATGGTACATATTTATTTTCAATCTGTATTGCCCATAGTAAGCACTAAATAAATCCTCACTAATTAAATAATGTCACTTAAAAAAATAAATACAATCATTTCCTTTATTAACAATACTCAGGTTCTAATTTAGCTACATAGTACATTTACTAGCAGCCTTTAAGTTAAAGGTATTCCTAATCTACTTGTTAAACATTTTAATTTTCCAGAGTACTTAAAGTTCTTAACTTGCATCAGATTAACTGCATACCATAAAAGTCCAACTAAAAACTGTAAGTGTTCTAAATATATGTGCTCACTAAAAATATATTTTAACCAAAATATTAACCCTTATTATCTACAATACTAAAGTACTGTAAGTAAGAAGGCTCAAAGGCTGTATAGTAAATTTTTTAAATTAATATAAAAATATCTTAAGTCACAAAATATCAAAAGAATGATCTCATTCATGAATATATGGAAGTATATGTAAGTTTACAAAGAATATTTTTTAATTCTTTACCTAGATAAATGGGCCCTTTTAAAGTGAGTTCTTTTATTATGGCAACATTACTTGCTTAATTCTGGATATCACAAAGTTTAAGTATAATGAACAAATAATCAACTTGTGGTTGGTTTACACTTTACTCACCAATAGTTCCAGTAAGTCAGCAAGACACAATTTATATTTTGATTATGAACTGAAAATATTCTGTGCATTAGTGACAAATCAAGCAACCAACAAACATACATTAAGTAATCACTATGATGAAATCAAGATCTCAGTGGTTTAGAAGGGAGACATTAGCATCCCACATCAGATGGCCTACCTACCAACAACATAAACAGATAATATTTGTCTGTCACAATAGGTTTATACAGTGTCCACATGGAGGCAACAGAATGTTACCCTAATTCTGATATCCCTACATATGGAAGAACACATGAGGAAATACAAATGGCAACCAACTTTCTTTACTTCTTCAAAATGTGTTACATTGCTTAATCGTCCAACATAACAGGTATGTGATAAAAAGCAGCAGTCTGTTAAAGTAAGTACAATAACTGCTCATTCCAAAATGGGGAAATAACTGAGAAGCAGTCAAAACCTGGGTTGGAATCACAAGTTCTTCATCTGCTGGAAATATTAATAAGATCATCCTTGTGGAATCAGATAACAACTAATACGAATAAGAAGTTAGCCCAAAGTCTGGAACACAGATCAAAATTATTGTGCTTATTACATAATTTGCTATATAACCTTGAGAAAGTTACTTAACATTCTTAGATTTAGGTTTTCTTTTTTTATTTCAGGATATGATGGGGGTATAGATGTTTAGGTTACATATGTTGCCCTTGCCCCCCCTCCCCAAGTCCGAGTTTCAAGTGTGCCTGTCCCTCAGATGGTGCACATCGCACTCTTTGTGTATGCAAATACCCATCCCCCTGCTCCCCCCTTAGATTTAGGTTTTATCATCTATAAAATAGTTCCTTCTTTCAGAAGATTAAATGAAATGAAGATGTGAAAGTGCTTGGTGTTTAGATTTTCCATAAATGGTGGTTTTCCTTTTCCAGGTAAAATGAGAAGAATTCAGCTTCTTTTCTCAGCCTTTTAAAATTCTCAATTACAAAATCTTCTAAATGGAGAGGGGGAAAAAAAACTGAAAGCAAATTGAAAAACTGAAAGCAAAATGAATCTGACTGTACTTGAAATGAATATTATAACCACACTGAAGGTAGGGGAAGAAGCAAGGAAGGGGGGGAAATAACTAATCTAAGTAACTTGTGAATAAGGTATTTGACTATATACATTTAATCTTAAGCTGGGTTGCAGGGTGGGGATTTGCAAACAAATCCTGAGCTCTTTTAAGCAAGTTAATTTATTACAGTGACATGAGAAAAGCACCTACAACTATTTTAGACTGAACAAATGAGTACATGTATTGGTGGTAGTAGGAACCAGGGTTCTCACTATTATAACAGAAAAATATGAAATGAGGAAAAAAGAATGAACCCTGTGGAAATGGATTAGAATTAGAGGTACCTCTGTGAACTCATCATTTCTAAAATATGTACGTCTATATGTATATGTTTACTTGTATGTATGCATGTATGTAAGCATTTCCTAGCTTTGTCCACTGAAAGAGCTAAAATGCAAAGATGCCCACGGTAGCAATGAACACAATTAGCATCCATCCAGCTCTTTATCTTTAATATCTCACTACTATGAAAATGATCTCTCATTTCATACTAAAAGAAATCAGGGATACTTGGAGAAATGGCTGATTCCAGGGCTGGAGCAGAGTAGACATAAGATAAGCCTACAACATTATGCTAGGCTAGAGAGTAAGAAATGCTCCCCTCCCAACTCCCCAAAAAGAAAGCTGCATGTTCTTGAGCCAATTTGAAGAGGCCCTCCAAATATGGACCAATTTACCAAAATAATTAAGTTCAGTAATGAATTATAAACCATTGGGAGAAAAAAATAGAAATTCATGGATCTATACTGATAATTAACTAATTAATGCATTAATGGAAAAGAAGGGTTCTTGCTTAAAGGAGAATGCTGAGGGTCAACTGAAAAATATGGACAGAATGTTGGAGTTGAAAAATAATTTTCAACCACCATGGTAAAGACTTGATCAAGTAAGAATCATCAGTGGATACTAAACATAAGGGGGCTGGTTTTGATGGATTTTGAGTGAGATATTTGCATGATCACTCCTAAGACTCCTTATCAGTTGTTAGGGAGAAAGAAAGATATTAATAATAATTATACAATGAGGAAATCAAGAACTATCTTGACTAGACTGTCAAAATTAACCTCACCAATGAGGGAGTAATGAATAGTAGAGATAGCTCCAAATGTGGTACTATAAGAGAGACACTACATCACGTACACAGTATTTTGACCATGAATCCATTAGTCTCAAACTAATCACTAAGAAATATCTGACAAATCCAAAATGAGAAATGATCTATTAAAAAGGGAAAAAGGAGGGCCTATGTTCTCCAAAACTGCTAATGTCACAAATGACAAAGACTAGAAATGGGAAGTCCTAGCCAGAGCAATTAGGTAAGAGAAAGAAATGAAGGGCATCCAAACAAGAAAGGAAAAAGTCAAGCTGTCCCTGTTTGCAGAGGACATAATCTTACACATACATAAAAACCTAAAGACCCAAAAACTCTTAGAACTGATAAACAAATTCAATAAAGTTACAGGATACAAAATCAATATACCAAAATGAGTAGCATTTCCATGCATGAACAAACTAGCTGAAAAAGAAATCAAGAAAATAATCTCGTTTATAGTATCTTCAAAAAAAAAATAAATAAATAAAAGGCCGGGCACGGTGGCTCACGCCTGTAATCCTAGCACTCTGGGAGGCCGAGGCGGGTGGATTGCTCAAGGTCAGGAGTTTGAGACCAGCCTAAGCAAGAGTGAGACCCCATCTCTACTAAAAAATAGAAAGAAATTAGCCAGACAACTAAAAATATATAGAAAAAATTAGCCGGACCTGGTGGCACATGTCTGTAGCCCCAGCTACTTTGGAGGCTGAGGCAGGAGGATCACCTGAGCCCAGGGATTTGAGGTTGCTGTGAGCTAGGCTGATGCCATGGCACTCTAGCCCCGGGCAACAGAGTGAGACTCTGTCTCAAAAAAAAAAAAAAAAACCTAGGAATATATTTAACCAAGAAGGTGAAAGATCTCTACAAGGAAAACTACAAAACACTGATGAAAGAAATTAAAAAGGATATTAATACAAGCAAATGGAAAGACATCCCAAACTCATGGATCATAAGAATATTATTAAAATGACCATACTACTCAAAGCAATCTATAGATTCAATGCAATCCCTGCCAAACACCAATGACATTCTTCACAGAAATAGAAAAAAAAAAATCCTAAGATTCATATGGAACAAAAGACCTCGAATACACAAAACAATCCTTAGCAAAAAGAAAAAAACTGGAAGCACCACACTACCAGACTTCAAAATATACTACAAAGCTGCAGTGACCAACACAGCATGGTACTGGCATAAAAACAGACAAATAAAACAATGGAACAGAGAACCCAGAAATCAATTCACATTATCTATAACCAATTGATTTTCAAAAAAGGTGTCAAGAAAACTCATTGGGGAAAGGACAGTTTCTTTAATAAATGGTGCTGGGCAATTCATAATTGCAAAGATGTGGAAACAACCCAAGTGCCCATCAATACATGAGTGGATTAATAAAATGTGGTATATGTATACCATGGAGTACTATTCAGCTATAAAAAACAATGGTGATACAGCACCTCTTGTATTTTCCTGGATAGAGCTGGAGCCCATTCTACTAAGTGAAGTATCCCAAGAATGGAAAAATAAGCACCACATGTACTCACCATCAAATTGGTTTCACTGATTAACACCTAAGTGCACATATAGGAATAACATTTATCAGGCGTCCGGCAGATGGGAGGGGGGAGGAGGGAGGAGTATATACATACATAATGAGTGCGATGCACACCGTCTGGGGGATGGACACACTTGAAGCTCTGATTTGGGGTGGGGGGGTGGGGGGAAGGCCAATATACGTAACCTAAACATTTGTACCCCCATAATATACTGAAATTAAATAAATAAATGGTGCTGGCAAAACCGGGTAGCCATATGCAGAAGAATAAAACTAGATGCCCACCTCTCACCCTATCCAAAAATCAACTCAAATGAATCAAACACCTAAGTGTAAGATCTGAAACAATAAAACTACTATCCAGATATACAATGAACTCAAACATCAACAGAAAAAATTAAACAATCTGATTTAAAAATGGGCAAATGATCTGAACAGACATTTTTCACACACACAAAAAATATATATGGCCAACAAATATATTTTAAAATACTCAACATCACTAATCACCAGGAAACTGCAAATCAAAACCAAAATGAGGTATTATCTCACCCAGGTGAAGAGGGCCATTACCAAAATGACAAAAAACAACAAATGCTGGAAAGGGTGCACAGAAAAGGAAACTCTTATACACCACTGGTGGGAATGTAAATTAGTGTAACCACTATGGAAAACAGTATGGCGCTTCCTCAAAAAATTACAAATAGATGATCCATCAATCCCAAGACTGGGCATTCATCCAAAGAAAAGGAATCTGCACCTCTATGTTTATTGCAATACTATTCACAACATCCAAGATATGGAATCAACTTATGTGTCCAACAACAGATGAATGGATAAAGAAAGTCTGGTGTGTATACAAAACGGAATACTATTCAGCCATAAAAAAGAATAAAGTCCTGTCATTTATGACAACATGAATGGAACTCGAAGACATTACGTTAAGTGAAATACACCAGCAACAGAAAAGTTCCTGCTTGTACTCACTCACATGTGAAAACTAAAAAAAAGCTTATCTCACAGAAGTAAAAGAACAGAGGATACCAGAGGCTGGGAAGGGTACGGATAGGGATATGAAGAGATTTGTTGAAGGATACAAAATTACAGATAGATAGGAGGAATAACCTCTAATGTTCTATACTACTATAGGATGGCTATAGTTAACAATAATATATAGTTTCAAATAGCTAGAAGGATATTGAATGTTCCCAACATAAAAAAATGATAAATGTTTGAGATAATGGATATGTTAATTACCCTGATCTGATCACTATACATTATATCTATCAAAACATCGCTATGTACACCATAAATATGTACAATCACTGTGTGTCAACTTAAAAACATTTTTTAAAGACTGGAAATGTTTCAGATTAAAGTGCCAAAACAACCATGACAGCTAAACACAATACCTGGCCCTAAAATGGTTCTTGTACTAGAGGGGGCAAATATGCTATAAAGGACATTATTAGGTCAACTAACAAAATCGGAATACAGATGGTAGATCTTAAAAAAGCATTCTATCAGTGTAAGTTTATGAAGTTAATAGCTACACTGAGGTTATAAAAGAGAAAATCCCTATTTGAAGTATTTAAGATAAAAGGATAGAATATATATAACTTATTCCCAAACGGTTCAGGAAAAACAAAGATGTATTTATGTGTTCATATCCAGTTATCTATAGAAAGAGAGATCACAAATGATAAAGCAAATGGGGTAAAACATTAATAGGTGAATTGTGATGAAGGGTATAACACATTCTTCATACTATTTTCATTTTTCCAACTTTGTTTTTAAAGTTTGAAGTTATTTCCATATAAAAGGTTAACTTAAAAAAAGCAATTAGTTTTAAAACAAAACACATCCTAAATGATACCATGGGTTTGTTTTCATTTTGCTTAATTCTAATCAGAGAGAATTTAACAACTAATGTATCATTAACCCTTCTTCTAGCATAGAGTGATTTTTCAGTTCTGAATAAACCTAAATGTTTCTTTGCTCTTGGTCACACATAGCCAGTTCACAAATCCATCTATGTGCCTAGCTACAAGTAATAGGTTTACCTACTGACCATACTATCCACCAAAACAGGATCTGGAAAACTTTTTATCATATTTGTATAAATTAGCAGGTCTGTGCGTTCTACTCACATTTGCTGTCTGTAACTTTTAGAGAATCATCTTTTCCATGAAGAATATCCCAAGGGAGATAGCCTTTTTTCTTCCTTAAGGGGTGCTGGTGGCCGCCTACTAGTAATCATTACACACTCATACCTCTAAACTGTCATTCCTATGCCAAACTGAGACTTTCATGCATCATCAAACAAAACATTTCAATTGTCTTGTGGTAGTGCTGCCTGTCAGGTAACTATTGTTTTCAGAAGTTTCACCATTTTGGCCTACATACAGAATAAATGTATGCAAGTATTAGAATATTTTACCTTATACCTTTGTTACTATATTTTTTAAGTGAGTGGAAAATTGAAAAATTAAAATGCCAATAATAATCATAATATATTTTAAACAAAAATGGAAAACTGGGTACCCAAAGCATAAGTCTTTAGCCACAGATTTTTTAATTAAAGAACATGTATGAAATGCCGGGTCTAGATCATGAAAAACTGCCTCTTCATAAGGAGGTACTAAAAGAACAAAATACAGTGAATGCTGATAATTATGGATTGAGAAAAGAATCAGCATTTACATTCCAATATTAAAAATACAGTTTGTCACAAACTCCTTTTCAAGGGAGG
This sequence comes from Avahi laniger, assembly GCA_963575035.1. NCBI lineage: Eukaryota > Metazoa > Chordata > Mammalia > Primates > Indriidae > Avahi > Avahi laniger. The sequence goes on along the minus strand of CAUYSK010002749.1, from coordinate 100,282 downwards.
AAGACTATTATTCATTCATTTTCTTGACAAATTTTATCCGCCAATGCTTAATAAGGCACCAATGTCTACATCATAATAACTTATTCAATTTTCTTGCAAAATCAGTCTTTTTTCCCAAAACTAAAACAATTCTGCCAAAAAAATGTCATTTTAAGAAAACAAGAAGTGATCCTTTTGTAGTTCATAAGTGTCACGACTGGGTTTTCGTGCTTATGTGTAGGATATGCTTCCTTCAGAGAGTGAGACCTTGTTATGAGTGCATATTACCTTTCTGATGTGAGAAAAAATAAAAACCAGAAAACAAAAAAATCCTAAGGAGAACAAATGAGATAATAAATAACTTGAGGAAATTAATCTTAGTTATTATTTAATACTTCTCAATGCTTTTAGCATTTAGATGTATATACATTAATAACACTGAGAAAATTTTAAAACACCTACGAGTATCGTAATTAGAGACAATATAAAATTTTTAAGCCACCTGAGTAAGCACAGACCCTCCTTTATGTTCTATCAGTCTACTGCTGTACTTTGGTCCGTTTGACTTCAGTACACTTCACCTGCACTTTCCGAAAGATATGGAAGTGTCTATGATCATTATAACATACATCATAATGTCTTTACCAGTCTGTCTCTACTAGCTGACTGAAAGCTGCATAACAGTAAGGCTTTGTCTTAGTCTTCGTCTCTCTGCCCCCAAAACAAACTAGTGTAGTGCTTGATATAAGCATGTTAAAGCAACTACTCACTTGATTTTAACAGATGCCTGTTATAATTAAGTCAAGAAAATTATCAAGTTGCAAGGACCTACTCTAACCCCCTTCCTTTTATAGAAAAGGAAACTGACATCTAGAGAAACAAAGTGATTGTCAGTGATAAAGCCAAGACTAAAAATTTACATACCAACACTGGGTTTCCTTCCCATGACTTTTGTGGAATACATACATTTGGCGTATCCAAATAATTCTCTATTCCCTAGTGAGTTGATATGATAGTTGATACCAAAAAAGGTTAAGTCAAAGAGGCACAAATAACTATTTTCTCAGAGAAAGGACATAAATATCTTCTAAAAAGAGAATGCCCAAGCACTGCTTATACTTTCTTCTTCAACCATCCCTACTAAGCTTTTAAAGGCACTGCTCTTAATTCTAACTAATAAGCTATAGATCCCTAGGTTTAACAAAATCAATCCAAGAAATAGCTCACTCCTGAAATCCTGAAATTACTGAGAGCTGTCACCTACTAGAGGACTGCTAGATTTAAGTTTTGGGAGGACACTGAGGGGAAAAATTTTTACATGTCTCTCAACGCTGCTCACATCCGGGCCTCTTCTTGCTCTTACCTACAATATCATCACCATGCTACTCTGAACTTCTCAGACCTTTCTTTCTCTTGTTCCCTCCTAAACCATTTTACTTTGCTGTTCAAAACCCCATTCCACTGTAAACCAGCTCCCCTGATCCTTAACTTCTTTACTGAACATCCCTGTTACCTCACTTTCACTAAAATCTGGCTCTTCCTTGAACATACTGCTTTTCTCTGTGGAATTCTCCAAATGGAGGCTGCTAGTTCTCCTATACACCAGCGGTCCCCAGGCTTTTTGGCAGCAGGGACCGGTTTCAGGGAGACAGGTTTTCCATGGATGGGGGTAAGAGCTGATCAGAGAGCTCAGGCAGTGATGTGGGCCCGGTTTCTCACAGGCCAAGGATTGGTACCAGGCCACGGACTGGGGGTTTGGGACAGCAGCTCTACACAGCGCAGGAAGGAGGGGGAGGTCAGCACCTTCTGCTCACCAATGCTGCTTCCAGACTTTCATTTTGGAGGCCTTGGGCAAAAGTCTTGCCTATTCAGCTATGTCATTCTCTGTCCTTCCTCATTGCTTCTATTATCCTGACAGCTGCCTCCCTGCCCTTTGCCAAAGACTCTTGCCCCTAGCTCCTAATCTTCCTCTCCACCTCCAGTCCTGCCATCATCCTGTGTGACTTCAGTGTCATGTGGAAATGCAATCCAAAATCTTGGCCTCATAGTTTACTTGACCTCATCTCTAGCAACCTTCACCCAACTCCACTATGAGCCTTGCCTCATAGCCAAACCCTGGCCATTATAATCAATCTGAACTGCTGCTATTCCTCTGAAATTCTAAATTTAACATCACACACGCGCACACACACACACAATCCCACTTTGCCCACAACCTCCTATTATTCTGACGTTCATTTATTCCTGTACTTTTGGTTCTTAGACCTAATTTGGACCTCAAGTTCACTGACCTTCTTACTCCCTTCCTATCAACTCCCTCTTCTCTTCTCATCCTTCAACTTAGATGCCACAGTCCATCACTTCAAATTTCTCTCTTGCTATTATTATCCTCAACTCTCTTGACTCACTGTCCTTTCACTGGGCGCACCTGGCAAAACAAAACCTTGAATCGATACAACCATTTGCTTTCTCTGATCTTATACCTAGGCCATTTAGCTGCAATACCTTTGTTTCCCTAGTCAGAGGTATTTCAGATCTCTTCCATCCCAGCATGTTCCAGTTCATTCTCAGTAAATGACTTAATATACTGCTTTAAAGAATAAACATACACCATCAAACAATTCCCTCAACCTCCAGCCATAAAACCCTAGCAGTATCATTATTCATACTTTCCTCTCCATTCACTACAAAGCACTCTTTCCACCTAAGGCTAATTTCTTCACCTGAACTTGGGAGTTCATCTCATACCCTTCTGACTCTCTACCAACACCTGTAATCACTTTCCCTCCATCCTTAAAAAAAGAAAAAAAATGCTCTTCCTCTACCCCATATTCTCCCTCTTGCTTGCTAACACCCTTTCATCATGTTCTCAAACTTACTGAGAGTGGTCAACATTTAAAATCCATTTGCTCAAGTCCCATTTACTGCTTAACCTTAGGCTGTGCCCACTCACACCATTTTCCACTGTCATGCCAACACTTTCCCTCCTTTTTGACAAACCTTCATTCCTTATCTTAACTGATTTCTCTAGTATTTGATCATTTTGACTATTTCTTCCACCTTTAATCTTCCTCTTTCCTTGGTTCTCCCTAGTTGATATCTGTGGCTTTAATTTATACTTCCAAGCCCATGACAAATACACACACATAGCCAAGTTCTCTCTCAAGAGCTTCCAATACAATACTCATAACTTCTTGGATGTCTTGTAGGTACCTCAATACCAACATATTCAAAACTGAATTTTTTGCCTTCTCCTCTTAAACCCATTTTATTCTCTCATGTTCCCTATCTCATTTCTCATATTACCATCCATACATATCAGAGAACCAGGGTTCCTGGAGTCATCTTTCCATCTTCCCCTCATCCTTCATGTTCCATATCCATCAAACACCAAGCCCTATGTCTCTGTGCTCACCCCACTGCCTGAACGTTCATAATCTCCTCTTTCTTAGATTACAGCAACAATCTCTTAACTTTTCTCTCTGCCACTAGTGCCACCCATCTTGAATACGTAAGTATACTCAGTAAATTTACCATAATCACTACATATTTTTATAGAAACTTTTTTATAGCTAACTTTTTATGCTAAAATAAAAACCACATGAAAAAAACTCATCTCATACAAATCAGATATGTGGAAAATGCAGTCGAAAATGAGAATCAGTACTTGCCAGAATTCATAATAGCATACCTCAATTTACACTTTTCAACAAAATGTGTACACTCAATATGCCTAGCCTTATTCCCACCACTGAAAAATATACTATACTGAATATTTAAAACATGCTACAGAAATATTCTTTAAAAATTAAATATAAAATAATTTCTGGGATAAAAGTATATCTGAAAAATATTGTTTTAATATCATTTGCTCTTCAAGCTATCAAGAAACACTGAAGCAAAGAAAAAGAAAGAAACAAACACTGAAGCCATTTTTTTTTTTTTTTTAAGAAATAGGGTCTTCCTCTGTCACCCAGGCTGTTGTGCAGTGGTGCAATCATAGGTCACTGCAGCCTCAAACTCCTGGGCTCAAGGCATCTTCCTGCCTCAGTCTCCTGAGTCTCTAGGATTAGAGGCATGAGCTACAGTGCCAAGCATGAAGCCAATTCTAATAAAAAGTTTCTAGTTCTGTAGCACAATATATTATTACAAAAGTGACCAACAAGTAACTGCGGAAAAGTTTTAAGAGCAAGGGTGAGTGTTGCGTGCAAGAGGAGTAGAAAAAACACTAAAACCTTTAACTGAGACAGTGGAAAAGACTTCTTATCAATGTGATACATTAGACACCATAAACATAATATACAACACAAAATGCAGTGGAATGTTCCATGATAAGTCAAAAAGTGGCACAAAGCACAAAACAGTGTATAGATTGATTACCTGAAGTTTTACTCAGCTCTGCTGAAAATATAGCAGTTGGTGATCTGTCCTTTTTTTCTGTATCGGCTTTTTTCTCAGCTTCTTTCATAAGAACTTTGGGTTTAACTACGCTGCCTATCTCTGTTTGAGTGGCCAAAGCTGAAACATCTGGAGGCAGTAAGGGCACCTTTGTTATATCAGACCTATTTTTAGAAAATTCATCTGAGACATGGATTTTCTCTTCATCTTTAGGTTGTATGTTCTTGAAAGAAAAATCACGGGGCAATTCTGTGCAAGGCAATGACCCAGCTCCATCCTGGACATTAACAATTTCACTTTTGGGGGGTGCTTCTAGGTCATTGTATTCCCTGGCTAATTTCAGAGAGTCATTTTTAGAACTGACAAATGTAGGGAACTCATCTATAATCTCAATTGGAGATGAATCTGAAAATGTTTCACTTTCTCTTATTTGTGCTTCCTTAGTAATAAATAAGCCATCATTTGAACAAACTGCATTACTGAGCTCCTCCATCTGCAAAGGAATTTTTTCCTTTTTGCTCAATGTTGAGATTTCATCAGGTGATAGGGTATCTTTTGTGGTATCTAAATTGGGCTTAAAAGATTCCAAATATGGCTTTCCTCCCTCAGGTGGTAAAACACTGAATTTTTCCTTATTTTCATACGCTAGCATTGACTCAGATGAAGTTTTAGTAAGACTTTCTTTCACAAGTATCACAGCTTCATCTTGTTTTTGTGGAACTTCAGGTATTGAATCATCACTGAACAAGTCAACTGGTTCAGAATCAGGTGAGGAATCTTCGACTAGCTCCGAATGATCAGGCTCTGGCTGTTCAACTTTTGCAATTTCTGAATAATTGGAGAAATCTGGAGTTGGTTCAGTAGACAGCTTTGTTTCTTTAATTAAATCGCATGCAATAGATATATAAGGAGCTTCTGTCTCTTGAACAGCTGCATTAATACTTTCAGGCTCTTCTTCCTTTACTCCTGATACTTTTTTTAGTGATACATTCATGGCCTCTTCATATGGTGGGGGATTTTCAGACTCAAGTTTTATGCTTTCATAATTCACAGAAGAAGCTTCTAATGGTGATGAACTGGGCTGCACTGCAGCAGCACCAACACTAGGAGCTACAGAATTTAATGGTGCTTCCATAACAATGTCAGGCAAAACTGGTGAAGGAGTAGCTTCAGATTCTTCAAATGAAGGGCAAAGCTGTGCTACAGGGTAAAGTGACTCCTGCATAGCTTCTGATGTTTGGACCAAGTCCATTTTTGTTTCATAAGCAATCTTTGTACCTGTAGCTTCATTCAATTCACTTTCACATGCTTCCTGTACTAAATCTGGGGTTAGACCTTCAGGCATGTTTGCCTCTCCTTCCTCAGTCACCTTTGATAAATTATCTGTTGTGACATAATCTGTCTCAGAATCCTGTGTTGCTACAAGGAAAGGGTTTGATGTTTTCGCGCTAGTACTCTTCTCTGTTACAATCTGGGCCTTCTTTTCTTCTATTTTTTTTTCATCAGTCTTATTTTCTGAAGTATGATCGCCTAACAAAGGAAAAATGTTTGCTGCAATGCTCTCAGTTGCTGCTGGGTTAAAGGGAGCACATGTGATATATGCTCCTGAACTGTCTTTTATAGCTTCTGGTGTACTGGGTAAAGAAGTTTCATCATTACTGCTTTCACTGTCTTTTTCATGATTAGTTTGCTGAAGGCTATCTGCAAAACATTTTTTATCCACTTTACTTTCCAACTTGCCCTCTCTATTACCTTCAGCAGCCAAAACATCACTATCTTTCTTAAAAGTATCTTTCACTTCCCAAACTTGCTCAAATGGTTTGAAGTCTGCATATTCCTCCCTCAAAGGAACTTCTACTGCATCTCTCTTTTCATTAAAACTGTCCTTTGATTTTTCTGGAGACATAACTTTGTCCTCTTCTTTAACCAATTTAGTAAGGGCTACAGATAACTCTTGTTGATTACGAAGGATATTACTGCTAACTAAATCCTCTTCTTCATCTTTACTCTTCACAATTATTTCTTCCCTAGGATTTGCTGCTATTACGGCAGATTCTGCTTTTGGAGGGCCACTGAATGATGATCCCATTTCTGAGTATTCTAATTCAGAAAACTCTGTTACATCTCTGTCTATAAATGGATTTTTTGCCTTCTCTGAGAACTCTTTAGAAGATTCATTTAAAGTTTCTTGGAGTGTTCCTTCGGTGGATAATACTGTTGATAAATTACCAAGGTATTCATGTTCTTTAAAAGAAGCAGCTGAGAGAGGAGATAGAGAAGGAAGAGAAGCAGCAGTTTCAAGCAGGACAGATGGGAAATCCTCTTGACCAGCCGAAACAGTGTTACCTGGCTGCTCCTTCAAGTCCATAATTTTTTCTGTGATCATGGACAGAAAGGAAAGTTAGAGAATGCCAGTGTTCTCAGAGTTAATGCAAGTTTTATGACAGATTAAAAATAATTGTTAGTAAAGACTTACTGTTAACTAAAGTGAAATGTTAATACCACTTAATAAATAACAATCAAATAGACTTGAATCATTACTGAAAATGTCAAGCTATTGTCAATAACACACATTCATGGCGACACAGGCAATTACATGCTATGCAAAGTCGTAAGTCTGAGAAAACCTCAAATGTGATCAACTGAGAAAAGCTACTTTTAACTAGTTTTAGAGGAAGAGAAGAAGATTTGAGAAGACAGTTTGAGTGACAGTATAGAAAGAAGGGGCACTGGATAATTGAATGCCATAAACCAGCATTCATTTACATAAAAGCCTTTTTTGGCTATACTCAAGTAAACTGTATTTGGAGAAAAGGAACTGTCAATATATAAATGTAAATCAAGGGCCCAAGAATTCCTTGCATATTTCCAATTATTAATCAGGTTCTGCTCATTTCTTCCTTAGGCATAGCATGTAAAATGAAAATTTCAACTTTTTCAGTAGACAAACATTCTTGGAACCATGCTAATTTTTAGTAAATGCAAACTACTCTGCATAGAGTTAATATAACTAAAGGGTTAAAGTTAGAATACACAGAGGATAAAAGGCTGGCAGAAAGAACTTGCCTGCAGAGCAGTGTATCACAGGCTCAGATGCAGCAGGAAGAGCAAAAAGGGTCTCATCTGAAAAACAAATAGAATATAACCTCAGCAGAAATAAAGGCAGGTTGAAAGGAGACTAAAGATAGGAGGAATAAGCAAGGGTTCAGTTTGTAATGAGTTAACACAAAACTTTATCTACAGAGAAAAGGCCAAGATTAAAAGGAAGTTGGAAAAAAGTAGTACCATTATAATTCAGGTTAAATCACCATATATATATTATAAACTTGATTAAATGCTCTCCATAGAACCTATCATTTTTCAAGAGGCAATATGTTTATGTTAAACAAATTTCATGAATCAAAGTGGCTTTAAAATATTGTTCTTATTTAACATACTGCACCCAAAGCTTTTACTCACATTTTAGGATAGGTAAATTGTCTTGTCCTATTCAAGCCAAAAACAAAAATCAGAAAGATGAATTTGAAAAAATTAATAACTTTTAATCTTTTGTTATTGGTGTATGTTCAATTTAGAACACGCAGAGATTCATGCACTTTCTCTTCCATTCTTTTAATAGGTTGTCTATCTTAAAAGAAAAAAGATTCTAACAGTTATTGCACAGTGTTCTTTGAAGACATTAGTCCTGTGTACCATTGTTCAAATGTCAGAGTCCAAAATACAAAAAAAATCCTAATTATCATTAGGAAGATACTTATTATTTTTGTTTTCTTTAAAATTAACATAGGTGAGGGCTACTTGTTATTCCTATACATAATTAGTGAGAGACTCAGGCAATTCAACTCCAGAGACTATTTTCTTAATCGCGAATTATTATAAACTGAATGTTTATATCCCCTCCAAAATTCATATATTAAAGCCCTAACCCGAAATGTGATGATATTTGGACATAGGTCCTTTGGGAGGTGATTAGGGTTAAATGAGGTCATGAGGGTGAGACCTTGGTCCAATGGGATTACTGTCCTTACAAGAAGAGATACCCGAAAGCTAGCTCTCTCTCTCCCCCAAGTACACACAAAAGGTCATGTAAGCACACAGGGAGATGGAGGCTACCTACAAGCCAAGAGAAGGAGCCTCAGAATAAAACCTACCTTGTCAGCACCTTGATTTTAGACTTTCCAGCCTCCAGAACTATGAGAAATAAATATCTGTTGTTTATGTCACCAAATCTATGATATTTTGTTATGGCAACCCAAGCTATTAATAATTACTTTGTGTTCTAATATTAACTTTGTACAATGTCATCATGTACCTGCAGTTAGAAGATCCTGAACTAAAGATATTCTGTTGTTTATACTAGAGAAAGGCCTCTAGCATAAGACAATTTGAAACAGCCTGAGAGATGACAGGAAGGTATTCTTTTACCAAAGAGGATCTAATAATAAATCTGGATACTTCTATCTGGAAGGACAAGCTAGACAAGGTTGGTCAAAATAGATTAAAATCAAAGAGATGTAGCTATCATGAATATGAACCTGTGTCTTCCGAGGGTATTCCCCTTGAATAGGAGAGCTAACTTCACAATGTCATATAAATTTTAGATAATTCTATACTGGGCATGATGTCATATTTAAAAGATTCTTGAATGGGACGGTGAGGGAAAATTCATGATGTGTGTTTAAAAGGGTCTCCTACAACCTAGAATAATAGGCAGATTGGGCTACTCATCCAAACCAGTAAGATAATAATGCCTTATAAGATTTTTAAAAGTGTATACACATGTATACACATTTTTAAAAGATGATTTGCTTTGTGATCTTGGTTAAGTTACACAGTTTATCATTTGTAAAATGAGGGAAAGTTCCTTTCAGCTAAAACAATGAAACATAAGCTTATATAAAACTGAGATTTGGAGGTCAAAGAGCAAAACCAAATAATTACATAACTACTTCCTCTAAATAAAAGGTAGCTAATTCTTAAACAAAACAGTTGCCTTTTTCATCTAGACAATGTAGTTAAAAGCACTAATTCAGAGGCCAGTCTATTTGTAAAGTGAACTACGAACATATACTACTGTTAAAATTAAAAGAAAAACAAACTACATCTAAAATTGTACCCAAAATCTAAAGTATTTTTTAAAAGATACTGTATCTTTATTCCTATCCAGTATCAAAATCTCTGATAATAAAAACTATATTCCTGGAATTTGTCCAAGTAAAAAAGTTTTCAAATTGGTATTTCAAATATTCACCAAGTTTTAAAAAAAAAAATCTTCATTTTGTAAAATGGGGTTCGATGCAGAGTTAACCACAAAACAAGTACTGCATTTCTAAAAGCTCTTATTTAAAAATCCAGAATAGGTCACTACCATTTGGCTCTTCAAGAGAGCTGCTCGGACGCCTACTAAAGCAATCATGGATCATAGAATTGAATTGCCTGGGTTTAAATCACAAATCCATCACTTACAACTGTGTCACCCTGAGAAAATTATTGCTTAGCCATTCTGTGCCTCATTTCCTCATTTGTGAAACATGGATAATAATAGTATCTACCTCAAAATGTTGGGAGGGAGAGGAAAAGAAAAAAGAAAACAACTTGCCCTAAGTCCCAGAGCTGGGAGGCCAGAAGGCCAGGATTCAAACCACAGTCTAACTCCCAATATATATTCTGTGATGTGCTTATGCACAAGTGCAATAAACGATGTTAATTCTTCTATCAGCCTCTCAAGTTTGTTGTCCCGAAACAAGATAAATTGTCACCCAGCAAATTTACCTTGTAAATATCAGAAATATTGGACTGATTATTTCTATTCTACAGTATAAAAACATTTATAGAGACATTAACGTGAGCTAGGTACCGTGCTGACCAGGCACATTTGTTTCAAATGCTCATCCAATCCTCAATACCATCATGTAAGGTAGATACTATTGTTGTCCCCATTTCACAGATGAGGAAACAGAGACATAAAAAGGCTAAGTAAATTTCCCCAGAGTCATAAAACTGAAAGTGATAGATCTGAGACCCAAATCCAGAGAGTGTATAAGTCCATGCTCTCTTCTGTGACTACTCTGCAGTACTTCCCTTTCTTGTACTTAGAATCTTAAAATAACTAATAAATAAAAGTAGACTAATAAATAAAAGTAAGGATATTAAAAGAAAATTCTGATCAATAATACATACCATAAGCTGCCAAATTCTAAGGCTAAAAACACCTAAAATTATTTGTTTGGAAAAATATTACTAATTTTACGTTAGTCTTTATTTTTCTGTAAAAGATCCTGACTTTCACAAATGAATAAACAATGTTAAAATCAGGGATACTATATTAAGCAAAAAACATAACATTCTAAATTACTGAGTTGTGTTACATATGCACTGTTACATTATTAGGCTTTAAAAAAAAGGGCAAATGATGCCTCCTCTTTTTATGATCTATTCATAATGCTAACTACTGAATGAAATAAAAACCTTAATCATCAACCTCATTTGTGCTATTTTGAACTCACAGCCAAAAAAATTAATAAATATTAAAGACTCAATTATGTCCACACTAACTAGAAACATAGTGGCACTTTTTCAAAAATAAACAAAACAACAAAAACAAGTTTTCACTAAAGAATAAGCAAAGAGGAAGCCAGAACTTTCCCATTAAGTCTCTCCATCTATGCTACCAAATTAATATTCCTAAAAAATTTCTATATATTCTCTTGCTCCAAACACTTACAAGCTCCGTTATCAACTGAATTATAATTAAGGCCCTTAGATAAATGAAGCCCTCCATCATATGGCCCGAACTTAACTATCTAAACTTATTTAAACAATTTTTCACCTATTAACTATGCTAACTAAACACCATTCTTCCTAATCATACCCATGTCTTCCCCCTCTACATCTCTGAATGTTGACATCCATTAAACCTCAAATTCACCATATCCAACCTTACTTTTTTTCTAAAACATACCCATGCTTATCTTATTTTTGGTAATCGTCCACCACATTTTCAGTTACCTAAAGCTCAGAAAATTCAGTAACTTACCTAGTCACATAGCTAGTTAAATGACAAAGCAAGAAAAGTATAACTCTGCCACTACAATCAAATATACATTTATTTCCTCATCACCTCCAGTAAAATGAACAGAATCATACATAATGACAGCATGAAAGATGAGCACCATTCACAGAACAACTTTTTCCAAATGATCTATCCCTCATGTTGGTCCTAAAGCTAGATTCTTTCTTTATCCTAAGTATAAATTTAGACTACTTCCCTCTAACATACTTTGAATGCTAATTACTTCCATCACATAAGGATCAGTTTCAGAATTAAAGCTCACTAAAGAGATTTTTAAAGTATATCTTTTTTTTAAAATATAAAAGTGGTGTATCAGCTTTTAATTTATTACTAATGAATTCAAAAATATATATGCTCTCACAATCTCACCAATGTCTGCACATATTATACGGAGTATTTTCCTTGACATGCTCATTTCAAAAACTTTCATCAACCAAAAGTGTAACTAGTCAGTAAAATCTTATCTAATTATGAAACTAGAGAAAATGCATTTTAAAACTATAGAGAAGAGCTTCTGCTTCTGGCTGTAACAGGAATTATATCAGATTAGCTCTTCCAATATAAACAACTATAAATATGGACAAAATATAGAAAGCAACTACCTTGAGACACTGGACAACAAGCAGTGTAGGAGTGTGAATCCCGAGAAAAGGGAAGCATGTGAAACAATTGTCCTGGCTTTCTGTCTGAAGACACTTCCTGGTCTACAGTGTAGGTAGGAGGAGCCCAAGAACTCCACACTCTTGCTAAGCTGAGGAGTTGTCTGAAATCTGCAGGGCAGAGTAACAAGCAAAGGAAAGCTTTATAGAAAAGGAGTTCCAAAAATCTGGATATGGGTTCTTCTTAAATTTTGAGGTGAATACTATGCTGCACATGCACAGCACAAGACTTCGCAAGGCCTAGTCAAGAAACCTATGGTAGACTTGTGAGCTAAACGGGTATTTCGGAGGACAGACAGTGCTGAAGACTTGACCTAATAATTTTGACCAAAGTGGAGAGAACTCACTGAACACCACAAGCATACAACTGAGATCCCAGAAAGGGAAGACCTTAAGAGTAGGACTACTCTAACCTCAAAGTAAGGAATACTCCAGACCAAGAGTCAGCAAACTACGGCTTATGGGCCAAAATTGTATTGGAACACAGCCATGCCCATTCATTTATGTATTGTCTATAGCTACTTTTGCACAATAAAAACAGAGATGAGTAGTTAAGACAAAGGCTGTATGGTCCACAAGCCTAAAATATTTATTATTTGGCCCTTTAAGAAAAAGTCTGCTGACTCCTGCCTCTCAACCCACCCTAACTTTAAAATCAAAGCTTGAAAGGATCAAGATGATTTGCCAGCAAATTAACTGCCTGCTAGAACAAAGTTAACACCACCACATCCATGACACGCAGTATTAACTTAAAAAATTACTGGACATGTAAAGAAAATATGACCATAAATAAGAAAAAGTAGCCAATATAGACAAACAGAAATAATGTAGAAGTGAATTAGTAAACACTGAAATGGAAATTAAAACAGCTATTAAAATATTACTAAATAAGCATAGAACATAAATTGCGAGGACAGGGAATCTTGATAGAGAAATATAGACTAGAAAAAAAGAACTAAATGGAAATGCTAGAACTGAAAATTACATTAACAAAAAAGAAAAAGAAAACTAACAAAAAAACACTAGATGAGCTTAAAAGCAGATTGGACAATACAGAATAAAAGATTTATTGATAAATAAGCTTAAAGAAGAATTAGTAGAAATTATCCAAACTGAAGCACAGTAGGGGGGAAAAAGTTAGGTGGAAAAAAATAAACAGTGACCTGAGAAACAATCGAGCAGTTATAATATCTGTAATTGCAGTCCCCATAAAAAAAGCAATCGTGAATGAAGCAGAAGAAAAACCTAAAGATAAAATGGCCCAAAATTTGACAAAAGTTGGTTATTTTGAAAACCAACAGACCCAAGAAGCTCAATGAACTCCAAAGGATAAACACAACACCACAAAAAGGCACATCATAGAGGTCAAACTGAAAACCAAAGATATACAAACGACCTTGAAAACAGAGGAAAAAGACAGGGAAACAACAGTAAGAATGACCTGATCTCTCCTAGGAAATGATGTAATCCAAAAAGTAATGGACTGCCTTTAACGTGATGAAAAAACTGACAGTCTAGACAGTCTAGACTGACAGTCAATCCTCATTATTCACTGATTCTTTATTTGCAAATTCACCTACTCACTAAATTTGTAATGAATTGAATGTATTGAAAATATGACCATATCAAAGTCAATACCTGAACCTCGAAATCAATACATGAAGCACTTACAAGGGCATGCACATGTGCAGAGTGGACAAATATTTGGGTTATCCACAGTGCACATTCCCCCGCTGAGGTGGAACAAGACAACCTATTACCTTCATGTTTCTGCTCACACACTGTGAACAAGTGTCCTTTTGTTTTTCTCATTTTTGTGTTTTGGTGATTTCCCAGTTTAAAATGGTCCCTAAGCACAGGGCTGACGTGCTATCTAGTGTTCTTAACCACAAGAAGGCTTTGATGTGCCTTACAGAGAAAACATATGTATTAAACAAGCTTCCTTCAGGCATGAATTATAGTGCTGTTGGCTCTGAGTTCAGTGTATTGAATCAATATATATTAAATAAGATGTTTTTATTTTTTTAAATGGATATATATACTTATATGTATTTTGGGGGTACATGTAATATTCTGATACCTGTATACATTGTGTAATGATCAAATCAGGATAATTGGGATATCCATCACCTCAAACATTTATCTCTTCTTTGTGTTGGGAACATTACAATTCTTCTAACTATTTTAAATATACAATAAATTACTGTTAACCGCAATTTCCCTACTGAACTATGGAATACTAGAACTTATTCCTTCTATCTAACTATACTTTTGTACCCCAGGTGTCTTTGAATAGAAACACATACAAAACAAGGTTATGTATTGATCGGTTAGCAAAAATATTATAACCAGGGGCTTGCAGGGACCTATTCTCTATTCCACCTAGGAGCAATGATTCAGTTTTTGCTAATTCATTGTTTTCAGTGACTACAGAGCATCAAATATCAAGAATTGACTGATTCATCAAAAGTATCCAAAAAATTAAAGATCAGTAAAGGTATTTTCAGATAAAAGAGATGAAAACAAAAGCTGAAAGAATTTGACCCTGAGATCTGCACTATAAGAAACGTTAAATGAAGTTCTTCAGAATGAGGGCCAGGCGCAGTGGCTCACGCCTGTAATCCTAGCACTCTGGGAGGCCAATGCAGGCGGATTGTTTGAGCTCAGGAGTTTGAAACCAGCCTGAGCAAGAGCGAGACTCCGTCTCTAGTAAAAATAGAAAGAAATTAATTGGACAACTAAAAATATATACAAAAAAAAAATTAGCCAGGCATGGTGGCACATGTCTGTAGTCCCAGCTACTTGGGAGGCTGAGGCAGAAGGATTGCTTGAGCCCAGGAGTTTGAGGTTGCTGTGAGCTAGGATGATGCCATGGCACTCTAGCCAGGGCAACACAGAAAGACTCTGTCTCAAAAAAAAAAAAAAAGTGAAAGCTTGGAGAAAATATTTGCAACATGGATTAAAAATTCTTAATATTCCTAATAATTAAAAAGACTTTATAAATAAATAATAATAATAAGCTAGCCCTACTAAAAAGTAAAGAATATAGACAGACTTTTCTCCAAAGAAAATATACAAATAGTCAAAAAAGGTTAGAAATAAATAATTCAGTTCAAATTAAGAAACACTGTAACAACATTTTTTGTTTCCCAGCTTGATACATATTCTAAAAAATTGATAATATCCAGTTTTATAAGGATCTAAGGAGAAAAGTCACTTTTATATACTATTGAGAATACTGTTGATACCATTATTTTGGAAAGCAGTTTGGTAGTACCTGTTGATGTGGTTTTTGAACAAAGACCCTTTGAACAGACCCACTTCTTGGGATAGATTTTACTCCTTGGGATAAATTATGCTTGGGAAATAGTAGCATAATTTTACAAGATATTGTGGCATTGCAATTAAATAAAAATGTGGAACAAGCTAAAATGTCTATCAGACTTGGTTAAATAAACTGTGTTATGACCATACAGTTATTAACTGGGAAGCTGTCTATGGACTATTAAGTAAGCAAGTTACAAAATATTAATAATATGTATACTGTTTTTGTGACACCTCTTGCTGTTTAAAAAATATCTATATGTGCAGATAAATGAGTTGAGGCACGAGGTCTGGTTATTTTTCACTTTTTATGCTTAGGTATTTGAATTTTTTGCAAGGGTGAATTATTCTCTGTGCATATGTGTGTGTGTGTGGTCTGTGTGCATGTTTGTGTGTGTGTTTTGCAAGGATAAATTACCTGTTTTTTAAACAGTAATGACTTTTAAGTGGAATTTTTAAAAATAAAGGAATATGTAAATTTTTTATTTTCAAAATGCAAATAGTGATTTTTATGACTTGTTTTCTGGGAGGGGGAGCAAATGATATGGCAGAGAGAAAAGAGTCTGTATTAATGAACAATGTAAATTACAGAATATTGGAAAAGAAATGCCGTCTTCTTCCTCTGAACTACCTCATACTCACTTGTATCGGTCACGATAGGCTAGGTTGAATTGCAACAGCAGATAACCACAAGATTTATTTCTTACTCATCGCCCATGAGTCTTGAGAGTTATGTACTTTGCTAACAGAGCCCTTGGGCTAACTGAGGCTCCACCAAGCACTGCCACTCACCGTGACGGGAAGGGATGTGGTACATCCCGCACTGGCTTTTAAAGACTTCTCCCCAGAAGTGACACACATCACTTCCACTTATACTTCATCAGTCAAAGCAAGTCCCATTGTTGTGCCTAAATTTAAGGAGGTTGGGAAGTACCATCCTACTAAGCTCAGAAGGAGGAGAATCAGGATATTTGGGAACACTTTGATGGCTATCACAGCACTTCAAATGGGTACTGTGAGATGAATTATATGTAAAGCTTTTAGAACAGTGCCTGGCATATAGTTCTAAGAGCTTTTATAGATACAGTAGCTTACACTAAGCTAGAGGAATTTCTGAAGAAATACATATTTATTGAATCAACATGTATTCATTGATTTCATGTCATTGTGATAAACCTGTGAAAGATAAAAAACATTTGTATGTATATAGGTGAGATTTTGTGAAACTTTTTCTTAATTTTTTAAAAAAATCTCCCTACCCTCCCCCAAACATGTTTATTCCAGCTGTCTGTGAAGAAAGTGCTCATTATAAAGGAAATTTGTGTAACTTTTGGTGTGCTTTTACAAAACCCTAGCTTAGTGTTAACTCTAACAAAACTCTGTAACAGCCTGTTTAATAATAATTCCTACGTATGTTAGCTATCGGATGCATTTTATAGCAGTTATTCCTTAGCTGTGCTTGTAGGGTTTGCTTGAGTGGGAAGGTACATCCCATTATGGGAAAGGAAATCTTTTTAGACAGTCCCTGTGCTCATGAAGTCCAAGTGCAGAATTCTTTACTTATTGTGATATCTATCATTCAGTGCAAAGTTGCTCTTATCCGGGCAACGTGAATTTATTCTTCCCTTTCTGATCTTCCTTCTTTCCCCTGTAATCCTTTCTGTCTTTTTAGTCTTACTGTCCCCAAGAAGTCACTGCTTGACCAAAAGTTCCATTCAGTTTTCCCATAAATGAGCAAATGTTTCACGTCCTCAGACTCCTCAGGGTAGGATGACAGATAAACCTTTCTCCTAGAATCTAGGAGGAGGTAGACAATCCATCCTACCACTTTAATAAATAGTGGGTTGAATCTCAAGAAATTTCAAGTAATGTGTTCACAGCCTGATCTATTTGAGATACAGGCTAACTTTCTAGGCTTTAAATTTTTTGCACTAACTTGTTTGATTTATTGTTTTCATTTTTCTTACACCTCTAGCCGTTGACTAGAAACACCTCTTAAGTCTTTGCCATACTTAAAGAAATTTCTTTATTTAGTAAAAGATGAAACTGCCCATGTGCTTCTATTTACTGTTAATTTCACCTGCCATTGTTCAGCAGCCCTCCTCTGACTATAGAAATCAAAATCTTATTAAGAGAGCAGTCACACTCTTTTTGATGTGACGTACACTTTAAAGCCAAAATTTGGGATGCTTGTTAAGAACAGACAGAATTTTGTCTCATTACCCCCAGGCCCCCTGTGTTTAGTGCTGTGTTTTGGCAGCACTTTATTATAAGTATTGGTATCAACACTGTCTTAACAGAGAACAAAGAAGAGAATTAGTTAGCATTTTTTCGGAACACTGACTGTGTGCCAGCACTACGTTATCATATGTTACCTTATTAGAAGTTTGCTTTGTGCTAGCAGATGGCCTGGTTCCTTATACGAGTAGCAATGATATTGATAGTAAATTGACAGTTTGATGCTTTACTAGTCTGTCTCTGCTCCTAGCTTCTGAGCTTCTTGAGGGCGGGGATATGTTGTTCTACCATGTATCCGCAGTGGTGTTGTACAGTGTGTTACGAATAAAATTAGTTAAATGAATGCCTGTGTAAGGGGATGAATGAATGGATAAATGAGTGGACACAGAGTGAGATGTACCACTTGGTCCCTACTCTGGAGAACTTTATGATTTAGAAACAATTAGTGGATGATCAGTGGATATTAGAAGGGTTTCCTAATTGACAGAGTATAATGCAGCTTGTCTACCTGGTACAAGTGAACCCACCTGACACCACTGCAAACCCTCATTGTCATTATACAGCATCACACCCTGTGGCTAATTAACCCATATTCTCACAGAATGTTTCTGGAATTTCCCTGAACACAGAACATCTCAGTTCTAGAAGATGGGAGGCTTGCCAATGCAAAACAATAAAGGCTTAGAGTGCCTCCTCCCTGCCTGTCGCCATTGTGAATAGTGGAGGAGGGTGTGTTGAAGAGGGAATGGGCAGTGCCACATACCTTTCATCAAGTAGCAATCACAAGACTGCTGGAGCTCATCCACCTTTGGGAAGGCTGGGAAAGTGAATAAAATGCATGATGCCTTTTGCTGCTCTAAAAATGCTATTACGGTAATGGTGAGCTACAGAGCTCAAAGTAGGGGAAAGCAAATTGTGCCTCTCTTTCTTTGACTTTCTCTCACAACTATGTCTTTTTTATCATTCTTCGGAAGACCTACTTCCTCTACCTTTAAAAACAGATAAATGAAGAAGAACTCTAGGATATGTTTAGCGGAGATTCTCCCCTCCTGCCCCATCCAAAATTAGATAATGGAAGTGAGGTCCTTCAAATACAGCTGGGGACTCTTTTCCTCATTCTACCTCCTATGGTAGACGATTAAACAAAGGGTCAGAAAAAACAATGGTTACCTATGGAACACTCAGGCAGAGAGAATGAGTCCTGTTAAAAGAAAAACTTAAGACAAATTAGATTTAGCAGAGTTTAATTGAGCAAAGAATGGTCCACGCCAATCGGTTCAGCCCGCAGAACTAGAGCAACTCCAGAGCTGCCAAATCAAATGGTTGGATAACATTTATGGACAGAAATGGAAAGTGAAAGACAGAAAACAGAAGTGAGGTACAGAAACAGCTGGATTGGTTATAGCTGGAAATTTGCCTTATTTGAACCTGCTTTGAACAGTTGGCTGCCTTTGGTTGGCCGGGATTTGGCTACTCGTTAAATGAGTATGTTGCAGTCTGTTTAACATCAAGTAAGGTTACAGTTCACTATGTATGCAGAAACCTTTAGGCAAACTTAAAATATGTCTGGAGAGGCATCCTTAGGCCAAACTTAATTTAATAGTCCTTATTTTCTAATAATCTAGGCTGGTCATCCTTACAAGCTCCTTCTCAGTACAGAAATACAGGGGGAGAAGAATTGCTAAAATATGGTTCAGTCTCATAAAATTAGTCTGATACAATAACTTAAAAAAGTTTTAGGTATATGCTTCTCTTAAAAAGTGTGAAGTGCCCTGATTCTCATATTTCCTCACTAAGATGGCATCTGGGTGAGGTGGGGGACTGTGTAGGCAGATGGAATCCATGGACCCATCTAGTGACCTCTGGGTCCTTCTTGGCTTTGCCATGGAACAGCTGCTCTGGCCTGTTGCCTGGCCTGGAGACGGCTGAGGATGACATCCCTCCCTGATGTCCTCTGTTGAAGATTCTGGGTGGCCCCCTGCCTGTGTTCACTGGGTCATGCCTGGTGGTGCTTCTGGCGGGCTCCACTTCACTTTAGCTCATTGCGCATGATTCCCCTCTGGAACCTTCCCCTCTGGGTCTCTGCCATATCCTTCACCACATCCTTCACCCTGCTCTGGACCTGGTAGTCCCCTGCAGCCTTCGTAGTGGTGCCATCTCTCCCCTGACCCCTGTGGGCCTTCAACCTGTCCCACCCCTCTGCCCCATCCAGACATATTTTCAGGGTCTTGGGGAAACAAAAGTCAGTGCCGCAGAGGAAAGATAAACCCCAGGTATTGTTGGGACTTTGCTGTAGCTCTGAGTTTTCTTTGATATGGCTGAGCCGGGGATGGTGTGGTGTGGCCTGTGAGGCAGTCTTTTCCCAGAACCCTCAATGGGAAGCAGGGCAGAAGCCCTCCTGCCCTATGTATTTCAATCACCCTGTGAGCACACTTTCAAGATGGAAGGGTGGACACACTTATCTGTTTCCTCTCTTACCTCTGGCTGTCCTCTTGTCCCCTTTTCCTCTGGGCCAGGCTTTCCCTCTTTCCTCATCCTATCAGACTAAAACTGCCCTTACACATAAAAGACATAACTCTGCGATCAAGTCCTGTTGGCTTTAATATGTTTATTAAAATTAAAGGGATTTAGAAAAATACATTTGCTCTGCATAAAGTCCGGGTAAATCTTCCCCCTCTTCCCTCTTCCTGCATTTCGGCTGTAACAGACACCTTGCCTAGGCAAACACATACCCTTGATAGATTGGGGGTGGTCGTGTTCAGTACAGATATGTTAATAGTGTTTGAAAATAGTATCTTCATTAAATCTAGAAGAATTAGAGGTGTTATCGATTACCTGGGGCAGCAGACCTGTTAGAAGTTGAGACTATTTTGAATTAAAGATTTCTTAGGGACTTCATATCTTAAGCAGAGTTTCCAGTAATAAAGCGGCAGCTGCCTCAGCTCTCTGAAAGTTTTAAAAGATGCAGTGTGATGGCTGGCCACATTGGTCATTTCGGGTTCCCTCAGGCAAAAATGGCAGTCACCATCAGAAAAATATAGCTACTATTAGACTGGACTGGAACAGACACATGGTCCTAATGACTCCATTTGGGTGGAGGGTTAAAAAAAGAACTTAAGTATTAATATGATGAAAGAATCCCAGTTTCCACCATTATTGCAGTGGAGTTTTCTGTTGTTAAATTGATTAAAAATCACACTTGCGTCCTTTGCTCTTAATTTTGTTTCATCTTTTTGCTCAATTTAGCTTGATTTAGAAAGATACAGTGTGTAAGAAGGGGAAAGGGGGATTGTTTAGCTTCATATTAAACTTTGCATTTTAAGTTTATAAAATTGCACTGGAATTGGAGATCATTATTAGTTCCCTTTTCACAAAAGCACAGGATTAACGCAAAGCGCAGTTGTGCCACGAGTCACTCCAGGAGGCCATATGCTGAGGGCGCTGAGCTTTACAATATTTGTATCCCTAAAGATAATATTTGAATTTTAAAAGGATGTTTAAGTGAAGCACTTGACATTCTTCTCTGTGTTTTGAGTCCTTTAGGTAGTTTCTCTTTCTTTTTATTATTGTTCTTTATTCTGGTTTTGCGAATCTGTCCAAATATTTATAAGCCCACGCAAATTTCCTGTAGCCACTGTCTCCTGTGGTGGCCCACTTGTGGGTAGATGTGTGTTCTTTACTTGGGCAGCAACACACACTCACAACATTTTGTAGACCAAACTCACTCCCTACCTGCGTTATCCACCTCGGATACAGCTGGCGCAGTTCACAAGGTTCAAATTCTGAACCTGGTGGAGGGCACACTCCCTCTGTAAATGAAAATGAACCAGTAGAGATTTTAGGATAACATTCATTCATTTGTTCATTTGTTAAACATTATTAACAACATGCCCGGCACTATGCTGGGTTATAAGCAAACAAACACAGGGTTCACAGTAACTGTTCTCAAAAAGCTCCCAATTCAGTCGGGCATGCGGGTAAATAAACAGTTATCTGTAGTTATCAAATAACTACAGTATCTGTAGTTAGTGATATATGTAACAGTTATCAGTAGTGGGGGAAGAGAAGGGTGATCATATAATTATTTATCATCTGAACTGGGATACTTTAAAAAGTGAAGGTAGGTTTAACCGTATACTTTTGAAATGGTAAATTTTATGATATGTGTTCTTTTACTGTAATTTTTAAAATAGTGAAGTTAGGTGCCATTAATATTTAGGCAAAGCCAAAAGGCATACACCAGGGCAGTCCTGGGCAGAGGGGATGAAGAGACAACCTAAGTAAGAGTAATAGTACTAGAAAGATGAAAGGGAGCCTGGAGGGGGTGCAGGGAGAATGACAGGGATTTGAAAAAAATGCTGTGCCTTACCTTCCTCATCTCTAAAATGGGCATGATTATAGCACCTCATTCATAGTGGTGGTTGTGAGGATTCAGTGAGTTATTAATATTTCAAGGTCCTGGAATACTGCCCCAGATAAGAGTTTAATTTTTTAAAAATCTCTTCCCCATTTTTCAATAACTACCTGTGATTTTCCTTGGCTGTAGATGTTATTTTTTGTACATTTTTTACAAGTAGCCTGCCTCTCAACAGGTGTTTGTGGTTAAAAACTTTCAGATCTCATCACTCTCTCATCGGTGACTACTCCAGCGTGCCATATGTCAGAATGCACACTGTGAACACTGGGAAGCTACCTTATTTCCAGCTTTTTCTCATTCCTGCTAGAAATTTGGAGTATTGTGTGGTTCCTGACCTCTCAACCTTGTGGTCATTTCTGTCTTTCCACATTAGGCAATTATTATTCCAGGCAGTTCTTTTTCCTTTCTTTCTTTTTATTTTTTATTTTTTAAAGCATAGGTCCTTTTGTAATCTTTAGAAGTAATTTCGTCAGCATCTCCACGCTATCCCTGCCCTCCCACCGCACCGAGCTTTTAAAACAAAGAGTCATAATACAGAGACGTAATTAGACTGCATTCCCACCATTGCCCAACATTCCTTTTAAGAACTGTCTTTAAAGCGATTGAACTCTATTTTGAGGTAATGTGATAAAGGTGAAGGAGTAGTGAGTGAAAGGATCAGGTTGGGAGAAACCAGCAGATGGTGAAACCAATTCTTTTAAGCAGGCACACACTTTTCTTGGGGCAGCTGAGGACAAATTACTGCTGGATTCTGATAAAATGAACTTGCTAAAAGTGGGAGTTCAGATTTGATCTGAGATACTCGAACTCTGTGTCTCAGGCATTACCTGATTATTTATAGTTGTGTTCCCAAGGACTGCAGTGTGAACCATTCCTCTTGCACCTTTGTGACTGGCTTGCTGCTGCCGGCTTGCTTTTTCTGGTTCCATTCATTGCTGGGAGTGGCAAGAATCTTGTGTGTTGGGGTCTTGATATGACTGTAGTACCAGGCCTCTTTCACTTTGCTTATTTGACTTTAATGCAGCATGTGTTCAACAACTATTACTTGAGTCCCTGACTCTGCACCAGGCACTATTCTGGGCAGGGAATAATATTAGTAAACAAACAAACAAAAAAAGATTCCTGCTACTGTGGAGTTTACATTCTTGTAGGGAGAAATAAATAATAAACAATAAGCATAATAGATGAATAAAGAGTATGTTAGAGGGTGATAAGGTCTATGAACAAAAATACAGAACAGGGTTGAAGGACTGGGAATGGAGGTCTTGGGGGTGTAGGTGTGAAGTTTCTGCTTTTTAAAATGAACGGGCAGGGTAGTTCTTACTGAAAGGCAATATTTGAGCAAAGATTTGAAGGAAGTGAGGGGGTTTGCTATGGGGCAGTCTGGGTATGCGTCTTCTTGGCTGAGGGAATGGCCAGTGCAAAGGCAGGGACGTCTCTGGTGTTGAGCAGGGAGGCTAGTGTGGCTGGGAGGAGAGAGAGGAGGTGAGAGAAGGGAGGGGGGAGTATTAGGAGATGAGGTCAGGGGGATGTCTCAAGGTGAAAGATGGTTTTGTAGACCACTGTGAAGATTCAGGTGTTTAGTAAAATGGGGAGCCACTGCTGAGTTTTGAGCAGAGCAGGATCAAGATTTAATTTGTTTTAATAATATCAACCGACCATTGTGGGAGAGTCAAGTAGGTGCAGGGCAGGGTGGATGAGGCTAGAAGCTGGCAGACCTTTAGGAGACCATTGCAGTAGGGGAGGTGACAGCGGCTGTGACCAGGAGGATGGTGGCAGGGTAGCAAGAGGTGGTAAGGTCTGGGTAGATAGGCTTTCATAATCCAAACTTGACTTGGCGTTTCCGGTCAAGTATATCCGATTGCACTTAAGCCACACAGTATTGGTATGATGGTTTCCTCCTCACTTAAGAGTGCATGTGCGCACATCTGTGTGTGTGATGGGTATAATGGTTGGGGTGCAAAACTCATATTCTCAAATTTTAGTTTGCTCTTTTTCAAAGCTGAAAGGCATGTAGCCATCCTGTAGCTCCAGTCAGTAATAAAAAAGCTGTATCTGTTCATCTTTAAAGTGATACATCATTTTTGAAAACAAATTGATATTTATAATATACAAAGCAAAATTGTTCCACCCCCATCTCAAGGCAGTCACCACTAAAACTTGGTACCCATTCTTAATAAGAGTCAGTTCAGAATATTCCTCAATTTGGAGGGTTTCAGAAGTTCAATACAAAAACAGCAGTCAGTTATAAAATAAGTGTCTCTGGACTTGAGAGCTAAGCAAAAATATTACTGAGGCCAACTAAAATCATGTGGAATTCTGCCAAGATTAGCCAGCTCTGAGCGCTGCCAACCCTGGCTGAGGGTGGAATGCTGACAGGGCAGGCATGAGATGCAGCCAGGACTGGGAGAAGGAAACTGATATCAAGAGGGAATTTTCACCTGATGCAGCATTTAATACTTAGCACTCCAGTGAGTTACTCCTGTTTGATTGTTTTAATATTGTTATACATTGTTTATATATTTATAAATAAGTCCAGGTAGGAATTTTTCTCAAACCCTTTAGTCATAGTTGGGTGGCCCCAGAGCACCCTGGCAGCCAAGCGTGGCCTCACAATAAGGATATGAAAACAGATGCTGAAGGGGAAAGAATATTTTAAATTTCACTTGAAATCCCAAACTTTTAAATAAGTAAGGAAATGAGACCCAGGTTTGTCTTTAGAACATGCGTTCTTCAACGGTAAGAGCTGGATCTTTTTCCTTTTTCATTAAGTACCCTGTGGCAGCATTTGCACAGTAGAAAGAAAACAGGGCTTGGAGTGAGACTGGTTTGGTTCAAATTCCAGCTTCTCTTATCGTTATCCGTGAAGCCTGAGCAACATAACCTCCCAAACCTCCATTTCCTTCTCTGTAAAAAGAGAGTTTTTAAAATCTACTTACTAGAAATGTTGTAAGGATCATTCCCAGCAACATACTGAAAAGTACAGCAAGTGTCTTCCACAGTGCAAGGCTCAGTAAATAGCTCCTTCCTCTTTCTTCACCGGTGGGGCTCAACCCATTAATTTAGATGGATGCTTAACATGTTAGATGTTTGTAGTTTGTTCAATATTGTATATGAAGTATATTACATTTAATAAGTTATGTGATTAATGTGGCAGGGCCTAAAAATGAAACAAAGCTTAATAAACGTTTTTATTTTAGTTGAGTTTTTTGTTTACAATTTGATGCTTCCAAATTCTTCTCTTCAGTGCTTCATATCAGATTACTAAAGACAACGGCAATAACAAAAAAGGCAGAGATTAATTTCTTTTCCTGTGGAAGGAGAAGAAGAGGCAGGATGACCTAATAGGGCCCTTCATGCATCACAGATGCCAATTAGCTTCTTTGCACGTCATATTTAACTGAATGGAATTTTCTTACTGGAGGATTTGTAATATCTAAAAAGGGCCTTGGAAACCGATTGACCAGCGTTTTAAAAATAGGATCATAACTTTAAGATTGAGCAGCAGGATAAAGTCTTGCAAGGTTTAGGCTTCTTCTGAAGACATCTGTGTGCTCCATGGAACATTTCTTCCTGTTTTTGAACTGTGGTTCATTTTGATGGTTTTAAACTGTGCATTGACTGTTTCCTTGTATATCAAATGAGAAGTTAGATGAGATTATTTCTCAGGTGCCCGTCAACTTTGAATTGACTTTCTGAGACCCAAATTGTTAGTTTTAAGCTATGGAGAAGACAGTCTTGGAGGATGCCTATGAAACTAGTGGATAAGTGATACTCTACGTGGGAAGTCTCTCAAGCTGTTCTGTCTCTAAAGTGGGGAAGGTTAACAGAAAGAATTCACTAAAGTACACCAAATGGATAGTGTGGGTTTCTTCTAGCTTACTTTGGTCTCTAAACATTCATTTTGACTACAGAAGACTTGGAACACAGATGGTTACTGGTATTAATTAAATATCTAAAAGAATTTGAGCCCCTTGGAAACTAATGCAGTCTAACCATGGATCTGTTGGGGGTTTTTTTGTTTGTTTTTTTTGTTTGTTTTGTGTTTTTTTGAGACAGAGTCATACTCTGTTACCCTTGCTGGAGTGCAGTGGTGTCATCATAGCTCTCTGCAACCTCAAACTCTTAGGCTCAAGGAATCCTCCTGCCTCAGCCTCCTGAGTAGCTAGGACTATAGGTGCATACCACCATGCCCAGCTAATTTTTCTTAGTTTTTTATAGAGACAGGGTCTTGCTATGTTGCTCAGGCTGGTCTTGAACTCCTAGCCTCAAGTGAACCTCCTGCCTTGGCCCCGCAAAATGCTGGGATTACAGGTGCGAGCCACCACACACAGTTACCATGGATTTGTTTTAATATTAACTTTATGAAGTATGATGCATGAAAAGAGAATGTCAATTGTATTTAAGTTTCCCAATTTAATGTGGGAGAGGATACTAATTATTAAACTTTCAAAGTTTCTCACTGCAAAATGATCTATTTACCTATTTTTATTTTCCCTATTTATTTATAAGGGTTATAGTCAGTAATAAATGAAATAAAGGCATGTGAAATGCTCTGTGAACTGTTCAATTCCAAACCAGTGTTACACTTTACATAGAGGATAATCATTAACAACATCATAGCTTCCTTTTTATACAAAACTACTGTGCATGTGGTGGAAAATTTAAAAGCCTCATGCACACAACAAATTACTTGAAAGAATTCTAATTGGAAAACAATTAGAAAGTACCTATGTCATTAAGGCCACGGGGTAATTAAGCCCTTTCTTTTTCTGCAGTAACACTTCTCTTTTAGTTCTTGATATATGTATTTTTTTCTTTTTTTGGCTTATATTACATTCTTATGAAAAATATTGAAAGTACAAAAACAGTATATGAAGCAGGAGGTAAGAAACCTCCTGTGAGCCCATCGTCTTGGAGCGACCACTATGAACATGTTTCTTTTAACTCTTTTTTTCCTTTGATCTTAGTAAGGATTATTTTATATATACAATCTTAATAAACCTTCTATTCATCGATGCCCTCAACACATTCATGGTGATAGAGTAGAAATATGGAGCCTTAACCCTTAAACACATCGAGTTACTGAATCAACCTGGAACTACCTATTTCTTAGTCCTTTTAAGTTGGATCCTTTTTTGTTGAAATCATTTTATCCAGTCTCGAACTCCTGGCCTCAAGTGATCCTCTTGTCTAGGGCTTTTAAAGGGCTGGGATTATAGGCATGAGCCACTGAGCCGAGCCAGAAATAATTTTAGTTTGGGAGTCTGTTATTTGCAGCCCAAATCATCTTAAACTGATGGGCAACAGTCATATGAAAAAATGCTCAGCATCACTAATCATCAGATAAATGCAAATTAAAACCATGATGAGATATCATGTTACACCAGTCAAAATGGCCATTATTAAAAAGACAAAAAACAGATATTGGCAAGGATGCAGAGAAAAGGGAACTCTTAAATACTGTTATTGGTAATGTAAATTAGTACAGTTTCTATGGAAAACAGTATGGAGATTCCTCAAAGAACTGAAAATAGAACTGCTATTCAATCTAGCAATCCCATCACTGGGTATCTACCCAAAGAAAAAGATATCAATTTATCAAAAAGACAGCTGCACTCATATGTTAATTGCAGCACAATTCACAATAGCAAAGATACGGAATCAACCTAAGTGTCCATCAATGAAAGACTAGATAAAGACAATATGATATGTACGCACAATGGAATGCTGTTCAGCCATAAAAAGAATGAAATAATGCCTTTTGCAGCACCGTGGATGGAACTGGAGGCTCTTACCTTAAGTGAAGCAAGTCAGACACAGAAAAATAAATACCACATATTCTCACTTATGAATGAGAGCTAAATAATATATACACATAGACACAGTGTGGACTGATAGAACAATGGAGACAATGGAGGTATGATGATGAGAAATTACTTAACGGGTACTATGTGTGTTATTTGGGTAATGAATACCCTAAAAGCCCTGACTTTACCACTACACAATCTATGCATGTAACAAACTTGTACTTGTACCCCGTAAATTTATACAAATAGAAGAAAGAAAAACTCTATGAGACTGTGTAAAAAAAATCTTAAACTGAGAAAACTGTCCTGAATTTATTATGTATTCCCATGTGTAATTTCTTACTTTTACAGAATGTGAATGTAGGATAAATTTCTACAGGTAGACTTTTGGTTCAAAGATTATACACTTTCATCTTTTTGATTTCTGAAGATTTCTTTTAGTTTCTTGCCAGCTCATCATGAGACTTTAAAACAAATTTTTATTTGAAGGAAATTTTTTGATGTTTTAAACTGGAAAGATTTCCTTTTTTTTTTTTTTTTTTTTAAAAAAAAAGTTTGGTTCTCCACAGTATCTGCAATGTTATTTCTTTCTTTTTATTCACTTTTTGAACTGTTCCTATATGCCTGATACTTTTGCACACATCACCTCATTTAATAACCCAGGAAGATAGTGGTATTTTGCTCTTTCACTTGGTTTATGAGGGTTCCTCTTTTAAAAGAGTATTTAACTCATTAGTGTTTACTGAATATTTGGTCTTATTCTTGGCTTCTTGTGTTAGGTTTTCAAAATATGCTTTCTTTTTATTTACCCTTTTCTGAGTTTTATTTTGCTTTATTTATCAAGTTTTTCTTTTTTTTTAAAGAAGGAAAACAATTCTTTTTGTGACTTGGGAGTTACTTGCGCAATCTTTGTTCTTACTATGGATACATTTAAAATTTGAACTGATTTGTTTATCATTAGAATATTCTATGTGGAGTTAGTTCCCTTAAGCTATATGAGTGCTTCAGCATGTTTTCTTCCTTCCTTCACCTTACCTCTTGAATTTTGTTGAAATAACGGGAACTATTTGTTCATACTATTTTTTTTACATTATGCTTCTTCCTGTGTCCTTTCTGAATATTTGCATTGATTTCAACACCATTAGCGTGCATTATGTAGACCACTGTAGTTTTGTTAGCTTTATTGCTCACAGCTATTTCTTTTATGCTTCTATATATCTTCTACTTTCTTGAGTTCTTAATTCTAATTTATTTTTTCAGTTGATTAAATATCTGTCCTTCCTTAAGAATATTTTTCCAGACAGGATATGTGAAAAGTGTATATGTGTGTGTGTGTGTGTGTGTGCGTGTGTGTGTGTGTGTGTGTATACTTTTTTTTTTTTTCTTGAGTCAGAGTCTCATTCTCTTGCCTGGGCTAGAGTACTGTGGCATCAACCTAGCTCACAGCAACCTCAAACTCCTGGGCTCAAGTGATCCTCCTGCCTCAGCCTCCCAGGTAGCTGGGACTACAGGCACGCACCACCATGCCTGGCTAATTTTTTCTATTTTTAGTTGTTTGGCCAATTTCTTTCTATTTTTAGTAGAGATGGGGTCTCACTCTTGCTCAGGCTGGTTTTGAACTCCTGACCTTGAGCTATCCACCTGCATCGGCCTCCCAGAGTGCTAGGATTACAGGCGTGAGCCACCGTGCCCGGCCTGGAAAGTATATTTTTGAGTCCTTTTGTGTATATTAATATATTTCTTCTGCTTTATAATAATGATACTTATCGTATTGATAATTTATTTAAATATAGAATTCTTGGGTCACAGTTTTTTCCCTTCACAGTCTTATACATCTTACTCCATTATCTTTTAGCACCTAGTGTGGTAGATGAGAAGCTTGATGTCTGCCTCATTCATATTCCTTTTTATTTTTTTAATCTTTGGTCGAGGTCCAAATGTCTGTTGGACTTTTTTTCTCTCTGACATTCAAAAGTTCTCCTTGGATGCGTGATTCTTTTATGATTAATTCTGCCAAGGTCTGAATGAATGATTTCAGTCTAAAAAAACCTGTTTTAAGTTCTGCTTTTTCCCATTATTTACTTATTACTTTTCATTAATGATTATATCCTCCTTCTATTTTGTTTTTTCTTTCTAAAATTCCTGGTGTATACATATTTGATCTTTTGTAGCTCTGTCATTCAGGTTGTGTCTTTTCCACTCATCATTTCCCATTTTTCATGACTTTCTTGGGAGTTCTGAAGATTTCATTGAGCAGGTCTTCTTGGGCACGGTGTGGTTTTCTGCAGTAGCCAGTCTGCA
This sequence comes from Avahi laniger, assembly GCA_963575035.1. Lineage (NCBI taxonomy): Eukaryota > Metazoa > Chordata > Mammalia > Primates > Indriidae > Avahi > Avahi laniger. Next base: position 70,084 of record CAUYSK010002749.1, on the reverse strand, counting down.
TTTCACTGCCTGTCTTCTATAAGCCACCAGTTTTCCTTTTTACTTTCATGTACTATTTCCTATTGCTCATTTTCATCTTTCTTCATAATAACTTTTGTATCAGTTATGTGGTGTCCCTTTGAATCTCACTGAGAATGTCAATTTTAAAATTTGAAAACTTGTCTTGCTTCTTGCAGTTACCCTGATTAGTCATATTTTTCCACTTCTACAGAAATACTGAGTCTTTTCCCCTGTCTAGTTTGCCAGCTTCTCTGTTTGCTCTCTGTAAAGCGAGGTCCAGTTTGTTTAATATTGGAAACTGAAATATGCTTTGTCAGAGGTTGTGTAGGTCATTGTTCAGTTCTTTTCACTAAAAAAAGGCAAAAATTTTTTTATCAGCAGTTTAGGATTCTAATAGTTTGTGTGGGTAGGGTTGGAGCTGTAGACAGTGGGAGACAGCTGCAGAGTGGACTTTGTCTTTGTTCAGGAACAGTCTCCCTTTTGTGTCTGCCTTGGCAGTGCAAGGTCTGCTGGGGTAGTTTCCCTTTCCCCCAAATAGCTGCCTGGCTTCAGCCATTCAGTCAGAAGTCACTCCAGCACTGGCCTTGCCTCCAGCCTCTGCTCCAATCCAGAAGCTGTTAGTAGGCTCTAAAGAGGTGATCCTGGTGGGTTTGGCCTCTCTATTTTATGTAGTGGAAGAATCCTGGTTTTGCTACTTATTAGCTGTATAGCATTGGTCATCTTGTTTAACTTCTGAGCACCAGTTTATTCGTGTATATAATAATATTAAAATTTGTTAACAGTTTATGGTTCTCAGTAGGGAGTCTGGCTGTCAATGATTGATGAATGGCAGGAGTTTTGTTGTGGATGTTTTGGGAACCGGCTGCTAATTGGGGTCTCCACTGGCTGTGCCCTTTGCTAAACCATTCCCACTGACTCTTCCCAAGGGTTCAGGTTTGTGAATGGGGTGCTTGTTAAATGGCCAGTCAGTGGTGGGGAATTTTTCCTATTCAAATTAGTTGGATTCTTTTAGCAAGAAATGATGAGGGGAGGGAGTCACAGGTATCATCTTGGTTCTAGATACTCATGTGTAATTCTTTGAACCACCTGAAATTTTTGGAACCAAATAATTCAATAAATAGGGCAATTCATTTGTCCAATTGTACAATTATTTTTCCCCTCCATTATTTGTAATAACTTTTTAGTATGCTAATTAATATATGTACTTTGGTCTGTTTCTGGGCTTTTAGTCTGTCTGTTGGTCCTTCTGTTTAATCTGGTATGTTGCCATGCTATTCTCATCTTTCTTCAGTGGCAGAAGAGAATAGTTGTTAAGAGCATGGGGTTTGGAGACAGGCTGCCTAGGTTCGAATTCTGGCTAAGAAAATTACTTAACTTCTTAGAAATTAATTAACTTACCCTTGCTGTGCCTTAGTTCATCATCTGTAAAGTGGACACGATGATTGTGCCAATTTAGAGGACCATCATAAAGATTAAGTCTAATAATTCTCATAAAGGCATTAAAACTGAGCTTGGCTCTCAGAGTGAAGGCTCAATAAATGTCAGTTATTATTATTACATTTTAAAATCTACTGCCATGTGCAACATAGACTTTTTTTTATATCTGAGTCCAGCTTCTAAGACTGGAGATCAAAAAACCATAAGATTTAAGAAAGATTCTCTTTCTCCGTCATGATCTTCTTTTTACCTTATTTCTAAGCAGAGACTATTACAGGGCTTTAACAACACCAAGAACTAACAGTGTAGTCTTGGCCAGGCACAGCAGCTTACTCCTGTAATCCCAGCACTCTGGGAGGCTGAGGAGGGAAGATCACTTGACACTAGGAGTTAAAGATCAGCCTGGGCAACATAGCGGGACCCTGTGTCTACAGAAAAAAAAATTAGCCAGGCATGATGGCACACACCTGTAGTCCCAGCTACTTGGAAGGATGAGGTGGAAGGATTGCTTGAGCCCAGGAGGTCAAGGTTATAGCGAACTATGATCAGGCCACTGCACTCCAGCCTGGGTGATAGAGCGAGACCCTGTCTCTAAAAAAATGAAATAATAGTGTAGTGTTGCAATACCCTAGGGGGATGTTTTTAAGAAATAGTGGGTGAAAATCTGACTCTGGATACTTGGGACCCCATTTTTACCCTTTTTATGTTCCTAGTACTAGTCCTGGTTCATGGTAAATACTGATTATGCTTATCAAAATGAAGTAAAAGTAGTACTTCAGCCTTTTTCGTAAGCAAAGATTTTAAAATACATCACGAGTCTGAATCAGAGTCAATTAAGCTGTTAGCACTTTAAGATTGGAAAAGACTAATTTTTTTCTCGTATATTCAGTACCAAGAAATAACTATAGTAGAGCAAACAGGACTCTTTTTTTTTTTTTTTTTTGAGATAGAGTCTTGCTCTGTAGCCCGGGCTAGAGTGCCGTGGTGTCAGCCTAGCTCACAGTAGTCTCAAGCTCATGGGCTCAAGCAATCTTCCTGCCTCAGCCTCCCGAATAGCTGGGACTACAGGTCCACACCACCTGGCCTAGCTAATTCTTCTATTTTCAGTAGAGACAAGGTCTCGCTCTTGCTCAGGATGATCTCAGCCTCCCAGAGTGCTAGGATTATAGGCATGAGCCACTGTGCCCAGCCCGAAGAGGACTTTTTTGCTGAAACATTTATATACTGATCAAAGCAGTTGGGTGTGTTACAGTTGGCTTAAGTGGATTTCATTCTAATGTCAGAGTTGGAGGAGAAGGAAGGGAAATATGCCAAGCCCCCTCCAAGAGGAAACCCTAAACCTTTTATATGGCAAGAGTTGTGAGATGAATTATGAAGCGATCATCATTTTCCACGCCAGCCAAAGAGCAGGAGCTTTGTGTAATTAAGAGAATTTCACAGAGCAGCATGTTTTTTGTCTCCTGTACCTGGTGGCATAAATTAGAAGTCTAACTAATGCACTGTGCAAGGTGCTATAAATGCCTATAGGCCATTTTCCTTGGCTTTCTGCCTTCTGTTGTCTAAATAGTGAGAACTTTTCACCAGACTTCTTCCGTTTCACCTTTTGTCCTCTGAGTCTGATTTATTCCTCTCACTGAGTATTCCGATGGCTTCAGAAATACTCTCATGGTAAGACTTAGGCTTCCGACTCAGACTGGTAGTAACTCCTGGTTCTTCCTCTCCCTGGTTTGGGGACCACAGACAGGTTAGGGTCTCCACACTGCAGTTCCCAGTTCCTCACTTCTAAAAGGGAAGTGAAAACACAGGAGCTCCTTCCCTCGTAGTCCTTTTGTGAAGATTAAACAAATATAAACTGAGTAAAGCACAATGTGTCTTAAAACAACAAATGCTCAAAATGTTATTATTCCTTCTGTTGCTATTATTTAACTTTCCCAACTAGTAGAAGGAGAGGTGGCAGTTTTGCTCTAACCACACCTCCATTCCCCATTTCTCTTCTGGTTCCCCGTATCTGGGTACTGCCAAAGTGTAACTCCCTTCTCAGACTATGGAAGTGCCCACATACACTTGAATCTGGCTTGACTCTCTTAATGGAAGGGATGCCCACCAGAAGTTTCATCACCTTTTTGTCTATATGCTGGGTGCACAACTTTTTCTCTCTTTATATGTATCAGGAAGCCCAGCAATTATCTGTTAGTTGGTAATATTTCTTATAAGATTTTGGTTTTTGCTGGGTTTTACTCATTTTCGGGTCAGTACGTCAGTTAGCTTCAGCTACCTTTGTAACCCACATTCATACGTGCACAGTGGCATTTCACACGCCGGCACACACATTCTGATTTTCAAACATGCTTTAGACTAAAAAATTCCCCCTTTTACTGTTATCTTAGTTATCTTGGCCATAGTTAACTGGTTATTACCAAAATAGGCCTGTAGGCCATGATCGATATAACTTGGGAGGTGCCGATCCTGGCAGAAAGGGCAAAGAGGAAATTGACCTTGACCCATTTAGTTGGGATGGAAAACAGCCAGTTCTTTGGCTTTGTGGGAAGAAAGGTCTTTTAAATCATGGAAAGCAAAATCATTGCAGCAATTACCCAGGGCCAGTTAATTGAAAGTACTCACAAGACTTCACAAAGTGTATTTACCTAAGGCTTTAATAAGACAAAATGATAGAGTAAAGCAGGGAAAGGAAAACACAGGCAAACATCAATGAGGTCTAGGATATTCCAGGTCCTCTCTCATTTGACAGAATGCTGTTTGTCTTTGGATCACAAGCCATCTAGATACACACAAGATAGCTTTGCCTAGACGGATAGGTCAATGGAACAGAATAAGGTTCAAAAAGAAACCCACACATATATCGTTAATTGATTTTTGACAAAAGAGCAAAGGCAACTCAGTGAGAAAGAATAATCCTTACAACAAATGGTGCTGGAATGATTGGATATCCACATGTGAAAAAGTGAACTTCAATCCATAGCTCATACCACACACAAAAATGGACACAAAGCAGATCATACACTTACATGTAAAACCTAAAATCATAAACCTTCTAGAAGAAACATAACACAAAATATTTGCGACTGAAAGCTGCATTTTAACAAGATCCCCAGGTTATTCTTATGCACATTACAATTTGAAAAGGACTGCCCTGCCCTGTAAAGTGAGTGTTGAAGGATGTACTAGTTATGCAGGTGTAAACAGGGGTAGGGGCGGAACAGACGCTATGGCAGAAGGCCCGCGTGCACAGGGACTTAAAGGGACGATGAGTTAGGGCAGAGATTTTGTTGAACAAGTTCATGCAAAAGTTATTGCCAGTGTGCAGTGAAATTTTTTTTTTTGAAAGACAATGCACTGAGCTTTTTGATTCTAAAATTAAATTTATTCAAGTTTTAAAATTGTAAGACCATGTTTTTCTTAACTTTTGTAAAATGAAAATGCTAGCAAATTACAGATTTTATTTTTGTTTGAAATCATTTTTCTTGGCAAATAAAAAGTTGGCAACTCTATGTTTAACTTACTACCCTGTTAGTTGTTTTTGTTTTTGTGTTTCCTGACCTATGAAATCCAGAAGTTTGGCAGCTGCTGCTGCGTTAGAGAACTAAGAGTGGTTTAGTAGCGTATGGGGCCAGTGCTGGGCAGCTGGGCTGGGTAGGGCCAGAGAAGCAGACAGAAGTCAGATCCTGCAGCGTCTGGTAGATCGTGGGGTTGGACTTGATCCCCAAATCTTTGAAGGTTGTGACATAATAAGATTGGGATTTTGGAAAGAAGACTTCAGTGGCTGGGTGAAGAAGGGATCAGAGAAGGATGAAATAGGAGTCAGGAGACCAGCTAGGAGGCTCTACGGGGTATTGATAAGATTGTGAACTAAGGCAGTGTAGCTAGCAGAGAGGACAGATTTTAGTTACATTAAGGAGGTAGATTTGACAGGTCTTAGCAACTCTTGGGTGGATGAGGTAACTATATTATTTGAATTATTCTCTGACTTTAAATTTTGGTGAATTTAGTATGCCCAAATAAGTACAAGCCAGTGTGTTTCTCAAGACTCTTAAATGAATTGATTGAAATGAGCGATTGAGTTTCTGTGTAGTGTAGTCCCTCAAAAACAAAGAGAAACTCACTAAAATGAGATCAGAGAGTTAATCCATTTTCACACATAAGTACCCATTCATGAAAAGCTACGCTATGTGAGTCAGAAAATGCTGATTTCATTCATTTTATTACGTATATAACTCCTTGGGAGAATGCTGGCTAGTAAAAATATTGGGCATTGCTAAGCTTTTTGGACTTTTATTTTTGAGTGACTTGATACTGATGTATTATATGTTATGTAGAAAATAATTGACATATCATGCTTGCAGTACAGAATGGCCTTTAGTGGAGGGACTGTGTGGCTTGTCAGCCTTAGCTCAAAATTCTTATGAATCTCAGAATCTTTTTGTAATTTGGTGAATATTTGAAGATAATTTTAGAAAATAATTTAGTTATAGCTTTGCTTTTACCATACTTTCCCCACAAAAAGAAAAATAAATGTTGACTAATAAACAGAAGGTTCTATTTCTATCGCTTCTCCTGTGCATTTAATGAGTTTACCTGTAAGCTTTTTTGTTGGCACGGCTTAAAATCAGAGGAGGTCAAGATATAATGAATTATCTACAGTAACAGACTTTTTTCCAACCAACATATAAAGAAATTTTGCTATCATAGGTTCATCTCCATTTTTGTATGCCATATACTTTGATATATCAAAGAATACTGGTGCACAATTTTATAGAAGCTTATGAGAAAGGCTCAGTGTGGAAGAAGTTAATATGATTTTGATTTATGGGATTTATTAACATTCATGAGTATATATTATGTATCTCAAAAACCCACAGGAAGAAAGGTTGATTATAGGAGGAAGGGATATCTGTATAATGTGTTTTTTACAAGATAACATGACATTTTTTTCCAACCATGCATTCTAAATCATCACTTTGTATCAAGCAAAATTGTAGAGAGCAGTAGCTACTGTTGTATATTTATTTGACTTAGTAAAGATGTAGTATCATTGTCTTTTTGATTTTTCTGAGTTTCTTTTCTTTTTTTTAAATTTCAGAATTTGACAAGGGTATAAACATTTTGGTTACATGAATTGCTTTTGTACAGCTTGAGTCAAAGTTATAAGTTTGCCTGTCACCTAGATAGTTTGCGTTCTACCTGTTAGGTGTGTATTTACCCATCTCCTCCCCTCCCACCTGCTTGATTTCCATTGAGCTTTGCTACCATATGTGCACATGAGTGTTGATTGATTAATTCCAATTTAATAGTGAGTACATGTGGTGTTTGATTTTCTATTCTTGTGATACTTCATGTAGAAGAATGGTCTCTAGTTCCATCCAGGTTGTTATAGAAGGTATTAGTTCACTATTTTTTTATGGCTGTGTAGCTCTACATGGTATATGTGTGTGTATATGTATATAAATAAATATACATACACACACATATTTTATTAATCCACTCATGTATTGATGGGCACTTGGGTTGATTCTACATCTTTGCAATTTTGAATTGTGCTGCAGTAAACATTCTAGTGCAAATGTCTTTTTGATAAAATGACTTTTTTTCCTTTGGCTAAATACCCAATAATGGGATTACTGGATCAAATGGTAAGTCTACTTTTAGTTCTTTGAGGTATCTCCATACTCCTTTCCATAGAGGTTGTACTAGTTTACAGTCCCACCAACAGTGTATAGGTGTTCCTTTCTCTCCACATCCATGCCAGCATCTGTTGTTTTGGGACTTTTTGGTAAAAGCCATTCTCACTGCCATTAGGTGATATTTCATTGTGGTTTTGATTTGCATTTCCCTAATGATTAGAGATGCTGAGCATTTTTTCATTGGCCATTAGTCTATTTTCTTTTGAAAAGTTTCTGTTCACATCTTTTGCCCACTTTTTAATGGGGTTGATTGATTTTTTTCAGGCCGATTTGTTTGAGTTCTTTGTAAATTCTGATTATCAGCCCTTTATTGGATGTATAGCATGCATATATTTTCTCCCATTCTGAAGGTTGTCTTTTCACTCTATCAATTATTTTCTTGGCTGTGCAAAAGCTTTTTAATTTAATCAGGTCCCATTTATTTATTTTTGTTGTTGCTTTGATTGACTTGTTTAACTCAAAGGTGTTGTCTTCAAGCTGTGAGATTCTTTCTTCTGCCTGATCTAGCCTATTCTTAAGGCTCTCCACTATGTTTTGTATTTCCTTGAATGAATTTTTCATTTTCAGAAGTTTTGTTTGGTTTTTTTAAAATAATTTGATTTCTTTAGTGAATTTTTCATTCATTTCCTACATTGTTTTTGTGGTTTGTTTGTGTTGGGTTTCTATTTTCTCTTGTATTTCATTGAGCTTCCTTATAATCCATATTTGAAATTCTTCAGCTGTCATTTTAATCTTTTCATTTTGGTTGGTATCCATTGGTAAGAGGTTTTTATTTTCTTTTGGGGATGTCCTTTCACTATGATTTTTCATGTTTCTAGAGTTCTTTTACTGGTGCCTTCTCATCTGGCCTCTTGGTTGAGACCTGAGGGTGCTAGGCCTGGCTTACGTGCTTGTCTCTGGTTCCCCAAAGACTGATCCCTGAGCATGCCAGGGAAAGGGGTGCTGTTCCTGAGTTGCCTATGGGATGTTGAAGCAGGATTGATGAACCTCTTGGGTTACTTCTGACCTGCTGTCTTCACCTCTTCCCAACAGTATGTAGTGAGTTAGGTCCCCCAGCTTAATCTCTGAGCTGGTGTGTGATAATTGTGAGTGTGAATCAACTGCTCCCTGTTTGCTTACATTGGAAGACACTATGCTTAGCTATGGGGTCGTTCCCCCATCATTGTGTGAAAGTTGCATGGAAGATCCGGCTGCTGAGATGGTCTTTTGTGCCTGTGATGAGCTCTGGTCCCCTAGATGGGCCACATGAATGCCCCAAGCTTTAGGAGGGACCCTGTAGCTCCCAGGGAGTTGCTTGGTTTCTATTCCCCCTGAGGTTGAGGGAGGGGCAAGATAAATTGTGGCTGCATTGTGAGAGCCTAAGAGGCTTTGCTAAGCCTCAGGGAAGCTTAGAGGTTGCTTATCCTGCTTCTAGCCAGAACTGCTGGTGTGAAGTTCAGGGCAATCTCTCCAAGCTGGAAAGTCTGTTCCCAGGTGAGGAGCCTGATCACTTAAGCGCTAAGGCCCCGGACCAGGCTCTTTCCACTCTTGTCCATCTATGCAGTTTCTCTGTGGGGTGGGGTGAGCACCCTCCCTATTTGCTTCTTCAAACTCCATAGCACTCTCCAATCAGAACAGTCTGTGTGGGTTTTCTCACCTCCTGAGATCAGCCCTGGTACTACCCCTTAGTCCATGTGTCTGACCTACCAGCCTGCATCTTGCAGGGCACTGGTGAGTAGGGAGGTCCCCAATTGTGCACAAGACCCCAAGCAGAGAAAGGTAGGCCTATTTGTCCACAGAGGCCTCTGCCAGGGGTACGCTCCCACTGGGGAGAAGTGGCCACTCGTGAATTTCTTGGTTCAAGCTGCACTTCCTGTTGTAATGAGTTGGGGGAGGGACTGCTGCTCCTGTTCAGCCATGGCACCCCAGGGCATTTGATTGTCATGGGAACCAGGTGCTAGGCTAATTCACTTCAAATGCTGCACCAATATGGCGTATCCAATATGGCAGTTCCCCAGGATGGATGCACTCACAGATCCTTGTTCCTCAGTGCCCCTCCACACTCCCCTGTTGATTATGTCTGTAAGGGCTTCCTTGCCACCCATGTCTGGGACTGAGATCTCTCCCCTGCATCCCCTCTCGTGTCTGGGGGGCATCAGGTCTGGCCCACCTGTCCAAGCTGCCAGCATGTGATACCACTAAAGGCCGACAGGCAGGAAGCTAGCAAATTATGGTGGCTGGCGCTCAGTGGTGGGCTTGGCTGGGAATGTGCACCCACCCTAGAGAAGTAGCTGATCATGTGTTCTTCAGTTAAGAGTATTTTCGCAGTTGCAGTGTGGGGGGAGGGGAGATTGCTACCAGCCACCCAAGCCAAAATTATTTTCTCTGATACGGTGACTGGAGGAGATGCTAAGGAGGAAGTGTCCAGGTGCAAGAAAGCCGGCACTCTGGTCTCGTGGTGCTCTCCTGTGGAGTGGCCCTTTTTAACACCCTAACTCCTGGAGTTTGCTGTTTCATCCCACTGTTCCTATTTAGCTGCCATGCCTGGGCTCATGGAGGGTAGAAGCACCCCCAATATGTTCTGTTTCCCACTTTTCACTGAAGGTAACTAGGTGGGGGAGGGACAGCCCCCATTACGCTTTCACTGGGCTCCCAGGCTCTCCGGGTTTGGTCCATGCCACTGTCTTCTCCTCTCTATCTTCCTCTCTCCCAGTTTCACCATTTTTCTAGGTTGGGTCCCCAGACATCTGTGCTATCTCTCCCTGTCCCTTCCCGCAGTCCACACCTGGGCTGCAACTGCTCCCTGCTTTCCTCAGTCCAACATACTACCTTCCAGTTGGGACGATCCGACATGCGACGTCTCTAGTCGACTATCTTGGCTGCGCCTCTGATTTTTCTGTTTTGTACCTCTTATGTATTCCTAGAAAGCAGCATGTCAGATGCATTTAAAATTTGTGAGAAATTGTTAGTCTTACTTTTTAAAATAGGCTAGAGCATAAGGGCTTTTATAATTCCATCTAGAAACTCAGTACTTGTCTCTTTGTCATAAAGGAAAGTAGATGGATGTTCAAAATAATGTAGATTATTTCATATGGAATCTCATTATTTTATGCCATTTAGTGTTTTTCAGTAGTAAGAATTTAATGTCATAGTGAAATATATTTAAGCACTGCAGAAGTACACATTTTCATCCACTCTGCTAACTTCAAAGAAGCCCATATGCTATTGTCTCCTTTATTATTGACATATGCTACCATAATATATATTGAGAATATTTGACATGAGAGCTGTTAAAAAATTTCTAGTAGTGTTATTCTGACACCGTGTGCCAATTTTTTTAACATTTGGGCATACGAGGTAGATAATTAGCCTCAGCTGTTCAAACTTTTAAAAGCATAACACATTCAAGGTTGTTCATTCATTTTAGAGGCCCAGAATTTGTTATCTAGAAATACAGGGTGTTTCATCTGTGAACTATTTATTAATACCAATAAAGGATATTAAACCAATTCAGATTGCTAAGTGGATGATGAAAGTGTTTAGTACTACTTGAATTAATATTCACTACTATTTTTCTATTCATAACCTTTCTGTGCTCCCAGTGGAGGCTGTCATATATAGTTATATAGTTGATATGAGTCAAGAGCTCAAGATTTTTATAAACAATTTATTATGGACAATTTCAAATATATACAACACACAAAAATAGTGATATATTCATCACCTAGTTTCAATTATCAACCTTTGCCAGCCTTGTTTCATGTATCTTCTTCTCCACCCTTTGTTGAGTAAGGATGCTGGGATTTGCTTTCAACAAATTTTAGATTACCATATTATTTCTCCTGTTTATACTACAATATATATCTGTAAAGGATAACTTGTTCTGCATACCCAATGCCATTATCACATAGAACTAAAAACATATGCAAATTTCCCTAATTTGAATGTCTTTTTACAGTTGATTTATTCAAAGTAGTAGCCAATCAAGGCTCACAAACTGTTTCTAAGACAATAGGGTTTTAATGTGGCTTTCCCCACCATTTTCCTATATAATTTTAATCAAATTATTTAATTCCTCTAGAGTCCTAGCTAACACCTTCACACATCCACTTGGGATGATTGTAACTTTGCTTTGCTTACCTCGGGGTGGTTAGTAAAAGATAAAGAGAAATGGAGAAGGGATAGGCAGAATGGGTGGGTATTTTGTTTTCTGACCTGCTCTATTTAATTTCATTAGTGAAAGTTATTTCCCAAAACCATGTTCTATCCAACATGGGTTCATCTTATTTATGGAGCATTTCTAGTCACCGCTGAGATATAAGAGATGGTATTGAAAATGTGTTTGGCATGTTTCTTGTGAGAACATAGATAGCAAAAAAAAAGTGGTTATGATCCAATGGTGCGTGATTGGATTCCTCTTTTTCTCCAATGAGTTCTGTATGCATTCCTAGAGAATACCTTATCTGATGTTTCAGGATCTCAGGAATATAGGAATGTAGTTGAGTTATAGTCACTATCATAGTGTGATCATTTCATCTGGAAAAGGAAATGATAACTTTTGATCTGATCTGGGCTAATTTCCTGTTGTTCATTGTCTTCATTTTAGGATTAACATTTTTCAAAATTCCGTAAGAATCTGAGCCATTATCTCTCAACTACTGACTCTTTCCTAATTCTCTTATTATTCCTTCCTTTTGTATAGGTCTTAGACCTTTTCATTCTAATCTTTTTCACTCTATCCTTCATGTTCAACCTTTCATATTTTCCGTATTTTTGTCTCTGTGAAGAACATATTCTAGATTGCTTTTCATTTACCTTTTAGTTTATACATTCTCTCTTCGGTTGTATCTAATTTGTTTTACTTGCCCCTTGGGATTTTTATTTTAATAATAACATTCTCAGCCAGGATGCTTTTTACAGACCTGCTCCAGGGCCAATCATGGGCAGCTGTCCTTAATTGCTGCACCTTTGGCAAGTCTATGAAGACTACAGTTTTAGAAAGATATTGTTTCTATTTCTTTGTTTTTATTTGTTGTTGTAAAATATATATAATATCAAATTTATCATTTTAACCATTTTAAGGGTACAATTCAGTGGCATTAAGTAACCGCTACCATTATCCATTTCCAGAACTTCTTCTTCATTCCAAACAGAAACTCCGCATCCATTAAATAGTAACTCCCTATTACCCCTCCTTCCAGCCACATTGTGTTTTAAGATGACTACCCTGGGAGAGAGCAGTTAATCCAGGAACAGACTCAGAACTGTAGCAGCCAGGGGCATCCTCTGAATCACTGCTCCTTCCGTATCCTATTTCATTGAGTCCCTATTGAGCATTTCTCACACGCCTGCCACCATAGCAGGCTGCAGGAATATAGTGGCGAGTCGGAAGACACAAACCATGCCCTCCTGCTGTGTATGGAGCCAAGAGCAAGATTTAAATCTATATTATTCCTCTAATGATATCATCCAGATTCCTCCTACTGGGTGATATTGACGATCACTCCATGTTGTTGAATTGCTCAGGCTGACAGTTCAAGGCTCATACTCAGCATTTCTCTGGCCTGTGAGGGACTCCGGATGAGGAGCAGATGGCATCGCTGATGGCTAATAACCAGGCCCCTGTCCAGCCTCTCTGATCTGCTGTGTGGCTGTTCCAAGTGCTTCCTGATGGGTTCCTCCGCACCATGGAATAGAGAATGTTCATTTTTCTCTTGTCTTTTTTCTTTTATTTCCCATTCTTTTTTCTTTCTGTTATGTATTTTTATAACCATTTAAAAGCACTTCCTCTATTCTAAATACTGGATTTGATAAAAAATAAAAATATTGTGGTTATTTAAAAAAATCAAAGATAAAAATATTCAAAGGTAAACATTTTACAAGTCCTCAAGGCATTCATTGTGTCATGGAAAGAAGGACTTACTAACTAGCGTTGATGGCTAATGTGACATGTCCTGACATAGCCCTGTGCAAAGTACAGTGTGATCCTGAAGCTTAGTTTTGCCTGAGGAATCCGGAAGGTTTCATAGAGAAGTTATGCTCATAAGGGAAAGTGGATATGCATGTACACTGGTGAGAGCCAGAGGGTGTCTGGGAAGTATAAAACCCACAGCTATGCAAGGACACGAAGCTGTGCATGAGCATTAGCCATTAAATTACCAAGAAAACGAAATATAGAAAAGCAAGTCTACAATGCAAGGACACTGTTTGCAGACACCAAATAGTACTGTTAGTGGTAAAACTACTCAGAATGAAGGCCTTGTGGCTTCCTTCCTTCTCCCAGGGCTCTTACTATTTATTGACTGATAGGACAACAATTTCCAGGTATTTTGTGTTTGTAATTTCTCACCTGGCATATGAGTTCATTTAACCTCATGTTGAGACTTCATTTTATAGATTTAAAAAAACACTGCAAATATTGTCACTTGATTGTAATTTTTAAAATTCTAAATTGTGAAGGCTCTCGCAGCCCTTGGGTTAAGAGGAACAACCTAGCTGGTTAAAATGCCGAGGGAAGACAGCTGTGGTAAGAACACCTCACTGATGCACATGACTGCAAATGACCAGAATGACTGTGGACGTTTCAAAAACAGGAATGCCTTTAAAAGCCCAAGGTGCTGAAACATAAAACAGCCACACCTCTTCTCTAGCCTCTGATTGCTGGTTGTGACAGCTATGAGAAAAAAAATCCAGGTGTCCGTGATTCAACAAAGTTGTTTAGGTCTTGTAGCAGGGTTGTTAATGTGAGGAATGAGCTACTTGGCAGAGGGGACCAGAGGCTGGACAGCACCATCTTGAGTCCCTGTTTAAACCCCTGGCTACTTTAATTACACTCCTGGTTTCCACACAGCAGCTTCTGTCTGTGATCAAGAAACCCTGGATACAAAAGATACATGGTGCATTGTGGAACACTGGGTCTAGTTTATTTACTTGAATGTGATCCAAATGCATTTGCTGGGAACCTGTCAGTTTGTTCTTATTACAAATAATCAGAAAAATCTAATAATGGTAGAGAAATAAGCTTTTAAAAAATCTTTCAGCTATGTTTTCTAAGAATCTCTGCAACATTCTCTGCCTTGGAAGCATTTTTTCCTCTATAAACAAATGACTGTAAAACCTACAAAAAGACATTGATTGACATCCTATTGCTCAAAGTTTTTCTATTAGTTTGCAGATTGCTGAGGGCTGCCTTCCTTCTGTTTGTATTGCTCTTTGCAGCATGTAATCTATTAGAAAGTATTCCTTGGAAATTCAGGGTCTTCAAAACACAGTGGGATTCACTGCCCCCACCCCCCACCCCAAATTACTTCAATGGTGGCAAAAATAACAATTGTCCCCTGGGAAATGAAGCTCATTGCTATGGTAACTAATGAAGGTTGCATCATTCTAGGGCACATTTTTAAAAGCCTGGATTTCGACATGGGTAGACGCCCCGTCTTATGTTATTCAGTAGCTTAGCAACCTGTGGTATACTGTTTGTCGCCACCCCCAACCTTCCCTTTTCTCTCAGAAAAATGACCTATATAGATAACATTTTATTGTAGGCACGTTTTCACTGTGAATTTGATTCAGTTCTTAGGTATGCTTATGATGACCTTATTTTCTGGACCCAAATTCAGGACACATTCTGTGTCTGAGAAGTAAGGAAGGATTTTTCTTCTATCTCTTTGCTGACCCACTCTAAGGTATTTGCAGATGTATTTCTTTCTACACCCCTTAGCTGCTGATGTTATTCAGAGTTTGTGTTTGTCGTTGGCCTTCTTTTATTCTTAGTGTCTGAAGCTACTACGTATACACTGGTGACTTCCAAATCTTAATTTTCAGCCCAAGTCTCACCCCTAAACTCCAGAGAGACAGTTCAGTCTGCGACAGCCCTAACTGGATTGTCCACAAACTCAGCATGTTCAAGATGGTCTCAACCCTGCCTTCCCTCTGCATCACTTATTGATGAATGGCACCCCCATTCACGTGGCACCCCACATCTGGTCGGCCCCCCAGCCCTGATACTTCTAAAATCTGTCCCCGTCTCTTTTAGGCCGTCCTCCTTTTTCACCTGGTTTACTGCCCACATCCTCCAAACCGGTTACTTCAAAGTAACCAGGTGTTTTCCGGGCCTCCCTCCAACAAACAAAACCAGTTGTGGTTTTGTCACTGGTTCCTTATTTTCAGCCCTTATTTCTCACTGCTCCTGCTCTCTCTTGCCTCCCAGGGCTGCAGGTGGTGCTCCTCTACCAGGAACATGCTCCCGCTTCCTCTCCACTTTCCTCTGGCAGATGCCTGTTCATCCTGCATTTCAGACTCTGTCATCTCCGAGAAGCTTTCTTTGACACTGCCTGACCCCCCAGCTCTGTAGTCAGTTAGATGCCCCTACGTGCTCCTGTAACAGCATGGGTGTCTCCCTACCTTAGCTCTTACCCTGTGTTGTAATGTTCTGTGACCTGTCTCCCAGTGCTCTGTGAGCTTCCTGACAGCAGAGGTGGCAATGGCTCGTCTTTGTGGTTCCAGTGCATTTCATGTACTAGGACTTAGTAGGTGCTTAATAAATGTTTGTCAAGTAAATTAATGAATCAACAAGTCAATGAATGAATGTGTACAAGTGCACTTGTGGGGCAGTGGGGGAGAATTTCTAACTTCTAGATTTGACAGTCTTGGAAAATGCAAGCAGTTCCAGTCCCTGTTGTTCATTGTCTCCATTAATATAAGCAGACTCCTAAAGATTGCTAGAATATAGAAAAAGCATATATTTTTTTTAGGATAGGATGGGGGGATGGACCTTGTGTGGACATATACAGTCAGCCCTCCGTATTTGGGCATCTACCCAAAGGAGATAAAGACTCTATAAAAAAGACATCCTTACTCGAATGTTTATGGCAGCACAATTCACAATTGCAAAGATGTGGAAACAACCCAAGTGCCCATCAATCCATGGGTGGATTAATAAAATATGGTATATGTATACCATGGAGTACTACTCAGCCACAAAAAACAATGATGAACCAACACCTCTTTTATTATTCTAAATGGAGCTGGAGCCCATTCTCCTAAGCGAAGTATCACAAGAATGGAAAAACAAGCACCACATACATTCATGATCAAATTGGTACTAACTGATCAACACTTAAGTGCACATATAGTAGTAACATTCACTGGGTGTCAGGCAGGTGGGAGGGTGGAGGAGGGGATGGGTATAGTCACACCTAATGGATGCGGTGCACGCCATCTGGGGGATGGCCACATTTGTAGCTCTGACTTGGGTGGGGTAAAGGCCATATATGTAACCTAAACCTTCGTATCCCTGTAATATTCTGAAAGAAAAAAATAAATAAATTTTTTAAAAAAGCTTTCATGTTGCTTTTAAAATATAATTTTCAGAAAAATTAAAACATATTCTAGGCTTTGCATAGTGGCATTTACATTTATTTAGGAAATTCCTAGCCACCCAAATTGTAGTTTTGACCTCTAGGATACTATACGTTTTTTTCCTTTTTAAACTGCTGTCGTACCTCAGGAGATAAGAGAACAGATATTTATATATGTATTTGACCCTTGAACAACATTGGGGTTGGAGCGCTGACCCCCTGCATAGTTGAAAATTCATGTGTAACTTTTGACTCCCCCAAAACTTAACTACTTATAGCCTACTGTTGACCAGGTGACTTACCAATAACAAACAGTGAACACATCTTTTGTATGTTATATGTATTATATACTGTATTCTTACAGTACCATAAGCTAGAGGAAAGAAAATGTTACTAAGAAAATCATAAGGAAGAGAATATATGTTTACTATTCATTAAGTGGAAATGGATCGTCATAAAGGTCTTCACTCTCACTGTGTTCATGTTGAGTAGGCCACGGGAGAGGGGGAGGAGGGGTTGATTTTGGCTGTCTCTGGGGTGAAAAATCACATATAAATGGACCTTGGCATTTCAAACTTGTGCTATTCAAGGGTCAACTGTACTTTTATTTTGAGATGTAAAAATTTATCAAGTGTCCCTAATACAAATTGGTATAAGGAAGGCAGTATATATAGTGAAGACAGCTCTATTTAATAGGGTATTGCAAGGATTAAATGGATACGTAAAGTGTTTTGAGGGCTGTAATGTCTTTAAAAATGTGGGTTACTATTAAAAACACAGATGGTTTTTGTTTGCTGATCTTGTACTTTGAAACTTTGCTTAACTTCCTAGCTTTAGTAGTTGTGTGTGTGTGTATTTTTAAGGATTTTCTTTATGTAGAATCATGTCATCTATAGCTAGAGATGGTTTTACTTCTTTCTTTCCAATTTGGATGCCTTTTATTTCTTTTATTTGCCTAATTGCTCTGACTAGGACTTTTAATAATGCTTAATAGTAGGAGGAAAAGTGAGCATCTTTATTCCTGATTTTAGGGGAAAAGCTTTTACTCCTTATTGAGTGTGATGTTAGCTAAGAATTTTTCATGAATGCCCTTTATTAGGTTAAGGAAATTTCCTTCTATTTCTAATATGCTGAGTGCTTTTTTCATGAAAGATTATTAAATTTTGTCAAATGTATTTTCTGTGTCTATTGAGGGGATCGTGTGTGCACACACGTGTTTTTCTTCATTCTATTAATACGCTGTATTGCATTGATTGATTGTCTTACGTTGAACTATCCTTGCAGTTTGGAATGAATCCCACTTGGTCATAGTGCATAATCCTTTTAATGTGCTGTTTAGTTTGCTAGTATTTTGTTGAGGAGTTTTGTATTTATATTCATAAGAGGTATGAGTCTATAGTTTTTTTTGTGGTACCTTTGTCTGGCTTTTATAAAATGTGTCATGAAGTATTCCCTCTTTTATTTTTTGGAAATTTGAATAGGATTGTTCTTAATTCTCCTTTAAGTATTTCGTTAACCTCATCACTGAAGCCATCTTGTCCTGCACTTTTCTTTCTTGGGAGGTTTTTGATTACCAATTCGATTGTCTATTAAGATTATTTTTTCTTGAGTTGGTTTTGGTAGATTGCATGTTTCTAGGAATTTGTCCTTTTAATTTAGATTATTTAGGTGGCTGGTATATAAGTATTCTCTTAAAATCCTTTTTAATTTGTGTAAGATAGGAAGTAATATCCCCACTTTAATTTCTGATTTAAATTAATTGCATTTTCTCTGTTTTTCTTAGTCAGTTTAGCTAAAAGTTTGTTACTTTTCTAGATTTTTTTCAAAGAACCAACTTTTGGTTTCATTGATTCTGGGTTTTCTAGTTTCCATTTGTTTTTTTCTGCTTGAATCTTTATTATTTCTTTTCATCTGCTGGCTTTGGGTTTTGTTTGCTCTTCTTTTTTTTCCTTTTAGTTCCTTAAGGTGTAAAATTAGGTTGTTGATTTGTGATCTTTTTAAATATAGGCATTTAACAGCTTCACTGATAGTTTCTGTCAACTTTTTTTGTGTGTGTGAGTGGGCCACATTTTCCTGTTTCTTTGTATACTTTTCAATTTTCTGTTAAGAACTGGATATTTTGAATATTGTAATACAATAACTCTGGAAATCAAATTCTCCATCCTCTTCAGGGATTGCTGTTCTTGTTGAATGTTATAGTCACCTACTTATTTATTTAGTGCCTTTTCTAAACTATTCTAGCAAATACTGTATTCCTTGCTGTTCGTGATCACTGAAGTCTCTGTTCTGTTATCTCTGAGGTCATCCAGTGATTTCCTTAAATGCTTGGATCCAGTAAGGAAAAAAATTTCTGTTTCTTTAAATTACTTTGAAAGACACTAGGAAGCTATTCACCCCTAAGGGGTTGAAACAATAGCCAGCCTCTGCTCCAGTCTCTCAGTGAACTATCAGACAAATCAAAACATACATCCCCAAATTGTGGAAGACAAGGTTCCCACTCTGACATCAGTAGGCTCTCCAGGAACATGAGCCACAGTCTCCATGACTGCCTGCCATGGGGCTGGGGCTGACAGTTCTTGCCACCTCAATGGTTGATTTGGTGAAGGGACTGATTCCTGGAGTGTCCTACTCCACCATCTACCATGATGTCACTCCTATATTGATTCTTACTGAGATAATATCTTGGTATTACAATGTTGTTGATCAGAAAGGCTGAATTATTCATGTACACAATGTGTTGTCGCTGTATATCACTATAACTTGTGGCTGAGCAGAGAAAATGGCATTACTTTACTGTGTCTGTGGTTGCTCTAGTCTTTTTTGTACTACTTATTTATAGGAGAACCAGTGATTAGCTGTGGGGTGTGGATATCCAATACAATTTAAAACTTAGTCCAGTATGATGACATAAATAGTCTCTTTAGGTAGTGTTAAACTCTCTCTGAGATAAAAACGCTCAGTCTCTCAGTCTGCTTTTTACCCTGGGATGGCTTATGGGTGTGCAGCGAGCTGTGTGGCCTGTCTTCTGGCAGTGGGAAACTGACCATTTACCTCTGTTTGATGTTCACTATTTCTTCTAGTCTCCGGGGTAATAACTTTTAACCTCCTAGTTGTGTTTGCCTTGCTGGCAAATGCTAATAATGTCATGGCTGGCGTAACTCGCGGTCCGGCCTTTCTGGTTGGTCAGAACCTAGTGATGCTCCCCAGATGGTTCGATCTCTTTGGTTTCTGCACTCTGAACTCTCCTGGGCATCTGCCTTGTCTCTATCCAGCTGCTAGCCTGGAACTTCACATACAGGCTTTGCTGAAGTATCATCCTGTTCCGTAGTGGGCCCCATGTCTGCCCCTCTAGTCAGAAAATCTGAGTCTCAGAGCTTATTATTGCTTGGGCATGTTTGGGAAAACTGTACCTCAAGATAATGGCTTGGTTTGCAAGCCTATGAACTTACAATGTAATCCTCCTGTTCGTGTGAGACACTGCATATTATTTCATTTCATCTCTTTGTATTTCCTTCACTAGTAAAACCTAATAGTTCCCTAGGCAGATGAATGCCAGCAGACTAGGGCAAAGGTCAGATGTTTGGAAAGGCAAAATAAGAACAATGAAAATAATAATTTTCAAGGACTCTCATGATATATATGCATATATGAGGACATATTTAAAGAGTCATATATAATCCTAAAGGAGCCTTAAATTTAAGGAGTATAAGCTCTTTTGAGAGGTATATGTTGTATACATATATATGCTTATGTATTTTATATATATGGCTAAGATATATGCATATATCTATTATGTAGTTAAGATATAACGTACATATTTAATATTAAGAGGTTTGTTTTCTTTGTATCTGTATCAACATTTTCCCATGACTAAACAGTGTGATTTCATGCACACATTTTCTTCTCTTGTAGGACAGTTCGTGTTTGGTTAAAGAGAGACAGTGGACAGTATTGGCCAAGCATATACCATGCAATGCCGTGTAAGTATCTGCATCTCTGTCTTGAAAAACCAGACATGCACCCTGACTCTCTTTCCTTCCCAGATTGCTTTCTCTGTCTTTTCTTCTTGAGTAGAGAAGACTAGGGTTGGCATTCTCATTATAATGGAAAGTACCATATTAAATCATTTTAGATTTTTCTAAGGCTTTCACTATGTAAAGTAAGAAAATTGTTCTGAAATTGACTCTGTATTCATAGTCTCTGAATAAGATTAATGGAAGAAGGACTACAGCATATAGGCTGTCTGATTACAGCAGTCTCCGTCTCTTTTCCAATTTTCTGTTTAACTATTTTATAGTGTGTCCTTAGACATTCAAATTTTGTCCAGTGATTACATTTGTGAAGTAAATTTGTCCTTGCATTATTGTTATATCATTTATTCAAATTTAAGGCATTCAGCATTCAGTTCTCAAAAAAGTATTTGCTTAGGATTGAAACATTCTAATTAGAAGTCAATCTCATTTCTCCAAGATCTTACCTGAGAAATACGTCCTTGCACTGATAAATAATAAATCTTCCAAATATGCTTTTTTTTTTTTTTTTTTTTTGAGACAGAGTCTCACTGTGTTGCCCAGGCTAGAGTGCCATGGCGTTATCTTAGCTCACAGCAACCTCAAACTCCTGGGCTTAAGTGATCCTCCTTCCTCAGCCTCCCGAGTAGCTGGGACTACAGGCATGCGCCACCATGCCCAGCTAGTTTTTTTTTATATATATATATTTTTAGTTGTCCAATTAATTTCTTTCTATTTTTAGTAGAGACGGAGTCTCGCTCTTGCTCAGGCTGGTTTCAAACTCCTGAGCTCAAACAATCCGCCCGCCTCGGCCTCCCAGAGAGCTAGGATTACAGGCGTGAGCCACCATGCCTGGCCCAAATATGCTTTTAAAAAATAGATATGAGTAATTCCTAGACTGTTCCACCAAGAAGTTCCCCCATAGATAGAGAAGAGCTAGCTAAATTTCTCTTAAAATAGGAAATTTCTTTTTAATGTTTCATTTTTAAAATTAATGAAGTTTTAGACATCCTAGTTCATGTTTATTTTAGTGTAAAATGATATTTAAATGCATTATCAGTTGTTTTAATCATTTCCCTTAGTCCCTTCCCATCAAATCTTAATTAAAATTAACACCCTTGAAAAATCTCCTAGGTTTGTGCTTGGGCTAATTTACCCTCTGGCTTGCTGCAGTGTGTACCTCTTCCTTTGATATAAGTATCCCAGTTTCAGAAGTACATGCCAAATAGAGCCAAAATAAATGCATGTTAAATTGTAAATGTGTTCATGTTTATGCCTATGGCATACTGTAATAATTTAAACAACAATTTTCCCTGTTTATGAACAAATGAATTATTAAGGATGTGATGGTTTTCAGTGATCTTCAAATTATCTCTGAGGCTTTGCATGTCTTTAGATTTTTGTAGTAAATAGATGGTAACCACGAAGCTGAACCGAGTACTCAGCCCTTTTTTGTGAAGAAACTTCTTATAATTCTGAATGCTATAGTCTTCCTTTACCTGTTTTGCTTCTGGGAGACACTGTTATATGCAGTGGGCCCAAGATGAACTTTCTTTTTAAGCCGTGGCAGTGATGAGGGTTTAGGCAAATGGAAAAGGAAGGGAATTCTCTGATTTTTTTTTTTTTTTCTGATTTTCAGGTGATATAACCAGTTCTCTGGTCTGGCTTCTTTATCAAATTTGATACAGTATCTAGCTGAAAGAGATGGGGAAGGATTATAATCCAGCAATTTGAAGTTGGCCTCAGAGATCTATAGGATACACACACACACAGACACACGCGCACACACACACACATGTGTGTGTGTGTATATGGCAGACCTGGGTGAAATGATGGGGATTTGGAGATGGCAAGCAATCTTCCTGAGATGAGCATTAAGAGGAACTTCACGAAGGCACAGGATCCTAAGTGGTTGCTTACCCAGTCCCTTCCCCATATGCACATACATACACATTTTGGTTCCATTCTCTAATACTCTCTTTATTCGAATATCACCAAGAATACAGAGAGGTCTCTAGTTGCATTTTCATCAAGAATGACTAAAGGTTGCTTGTAGCTCCTACACCTGGCATTGGTGCTCAATAAATACTTATTGAAGGATTCGGCTTGGTAATAAAGATGAGTTTCCCTGAGGACATCATCATCCATTTTCCTTAGGACCGAACATGAACTTTGAGAAAGAGGACCTTCTAATTACTTGTATGCTTTGCCTACGGTATTCTACTGAAAGGGGTACAAATACTTTGCTATTCAGAGTGTGGTCTGTGGACCAGCAGCTTCAGTATCACCTGAGAACTTAATAGAAATGCACTGTTAGGTTCCACCCCAGAGCCGCTGAATCAAAATCTCCATTTTAATAAAATCTCTAGGTGATGTGAATGTACAAAGTTTGAGAAGATTGTCTTGTGACACTATAGCCAACATGTTGATGATCTATGTACATAATGTTTATGTGAACATATGTAAAGCTTTATGCATATATAGGGCTGATTTGTAAATATATAGATATAAATACACATACTAGTCAATCAATATTTACTACACACCTACTGTATACAGGCCACTGACCTGGGTGCCAGAGATGTGCAGATGAACAAAGTACATATGGTCAAGATGATTTCAGTACTTTTCATTGTTGGGTGGCTCCACTACTGTGTAGAGGTAAAAGAAAAAAGGCTACATTCATCACAATTGGTCAGAAATTGATTTTTATGTTCCTGGGAATCTGATGCATTCAGATGATACAGTAACTGACCTCCGAGCAAGAATATAAGCTTATTTAACTTCAAAGAGGCAGAATCTTCGCATAAGAAAATAAGCTACATTTCAATCAGTTAA
This sequence comes from Avahi laniger, assembly GCA_963575035.1. Lineage (NCBI taxonomy): Eukaryota > Metazoa > Chordata > Mammalia > Primates > Indriidae > Avahi > Avahi laniger. Next base: position 46,762 of record CAUYSK010002749.1, on the reverse strand, counting down.
AGAACCTGAAACAGATGAGTTTCCAAGGGATTGTTTTGCAGTCCTTTCTATTGAAAGTTGTTTTGCTAAGAGGTTACTCAGTACGATCCTTAAATAATGGTTATATGGCATTAGTTACAAAATGAGGGGAAAAGTACAATATATCTGGAGGCTATAATATGGCTAGCACAAGGCAGATATGACCATATTGTGTTTATATGAGTATATAATAAGTAGTATTCAAAATACAGAAGAAAAATATTCTGCACATTTAAAATATGGCTTATTTGCTTATTTTGTCCATTTAAATATAGTGGTTAAATATGGCAGACAGTGCCTGCCTTCATGGTGTTCACAGTGTGTTGGGAAAGGCGGACATGAAATGAGCAGCGGCCATGATTTGTGCTGAGTGTTGCAACATGGGAAGTAGGTATCACGGGCATTTGGTCACAGAGTTTCCGTGAGGAAAGTTCATTTTAAACCCTGCTCTCTATGGAGAACTTAAGGATGACTGCTGACTTGTTTTGTAGTTTCCTATAAACTAGCTGATTTTTATGGATGAATGAGAAATTAGAGCCTTTCCATATCAAATATTCTTTCAAAAAAGAATATCCTCTTGGTGTGTCTCACGTAGCAGCTGCTAATTGTCTGAGACGATATCAACTTGCAACCTACCCACCTGGGACCCTGCCTGAGCTTATAACCCAGAGAGGGATCTTCCTCAGGGTACAGAGTTGAAGTTTCAGTTGCAGCCATAAATGTGATTATTGGTTCCAGGGTTCTCATAGATCGCATTTTAACTACCACGTTTGTATCACATTACAGAGAAAAAGCATGCAAATAGCACAGGCGTTCCTATTTTGATGGTTGAGTTATTTCAGATTTACTAACTAGGCCTGCTTTTCATGGGATCAGATGAAGGAGAGGTGGGGAGGAATCTCATGCAAGAGCTAGGGTGGCAGGTATTGGAAATTTTTCTTACTCTTTAAGAGGACTGGGTGGCATGCTGGGCCTTTATTGCCCACCTCTTCCCTGAGTATGGAGAATCGGTAGATCAACATGGTTGCCAAACACGTGACTGGGAGGCTTGTGGGAACCAGAGCCTCAGGCGGGAGTGTTGGAGAAGTGGAAAACCTCTGTGGGTTCTGTTGTTGCCAGGGCAGGCAAGCGGAATTGACTTTGGCTCCCAGGAATTTATGAATTTATCCCCAAAGCCAAACAGAAGACGTTTTTTTCACAAATAGTTACAAATAAATAGGCACACCTAACAGCAATAAAATGACCAACTTAATCATCTTCCCAGCTCTCTGCCTTGGCCTGGTGAGATGACATTTGCCCAGTCTGAAGTTGTGGTTGGGCCCCTCAGTTTTCTCACAAGTACGGCCACCTCGCCATCTGCTCAGCAACCGCTTAAAGTATAGGAACTCAAGTCCTCGGCTGTTTGCAGTAGACAGCACGAAGGATATTTAGTCTGATTATTTATCTAAATTCTGGATTTTCCAACTTTGTGTTAGCCCTTTGCATAAATGCCTTCATTTCTTGTGCCCTTTTTTTATACCGATGTGTACATTATATGAAATGCTTTATAGCTGCTTTTGAAATAATTGTCTACCATAATATGCAGCACCCCTTTTATGAAAAAGTATGAAGGGGCAATATTTTTCAGATATGGGGGCTGGAAACCCTTTGCTTTCCTGAAGGCAGAACTTCCCAGCCTGTGCGCCACAACCTACTGGTGTGGTTGGTCCACATGGATTGCAGTACTCTGAGAATTGACTGCTCAGCTGAGAAGGGGTGTAGGGGCTGCTGGTAGAGGGGTGGATGGAAGGGTTAGTCTCTTCCATTTACTTCAGTGGCTGTACAAATATAATTTTCTGTGTGTATCATGAGGCAAAAAAGGTTGAGGGAAACAGCACGAAGGGCTTGGTACTTGGTCCTTATGGATAATGTGAAGCATGAAATTTACTAAGTTCCCCAACAAATCCTTAGTTTAATTTTCTTCCTGTTCTTATATATGTATTTTCCCATAGTTGTAACTTGTTGTTTATTTCTATTTTTTGGTTTTATTGTATGTGCTTTTTAAGCCATTTCAAACCTTGTGAAACGAAGTGGGAAATACATTAAATAAATTATCTTAGTTAAGATGAATGTTTGAACGTAGTCTATTGTTTACATTAAATTCACCCCCCCAAAAATACATTGTTTTAAATTGGAATATTCAAAATGGCTTGTAGGTTAGAACCTGTGCTTGGGGCATGGGGGAAAACTGGAATTTGATTTTCATTTTGGCTGTCTATTTGCTGAGTCATTCTGGGCAAGTCCTTTACATTTTCTCTGCTTTGAAGCCTAACAGATAAACTGTTTTCTTTGTTTTCAAGTTTGCAAAAATATTTTGGTTATCAGATATGTCAAACGACTATTTGTAAAATACCCTCGGTTTCTTGTATACTATCATTGCTGATGTTAACCCAGAGTTATTAGGAACAATCAACTAATTTGTGAGTTTGTGGGTGGGTTGGTTTCCTTTTCCCATTTATTGAGACTGTAGTCTTAAGGCAACAGATAACTTGAAATTGGGGATTTGGGAAATTAAGTTGATTAATATAGTCATATGCTTTATATCTGGACTGGAAATGAGTTATTTTGTATGTAAATTGCAAACGTTAGTTTTCCCATTGGTGAGGAAGACTTTAGACAATGTAAGACTGTAGAGGTGGTTTGTGTACTTATCCCACCTCATCTGCTGGGTTTATGGAGTTTTGGGGAAAAGTTCATGTGGACAGATTAGTGGTAGAAAGGTATTTAAAATAATGAACTCAGAAATTTCTGTTTTTATAAAGTAGTGATTGTTTTGGAGACTTTTGAACATCTTTAACTCCATTGAGAGAGTTTATTGACAGACTGGGAGATATGTGTATAATTAAGAACTGCTCACTCTGTTGTTTTAATTTATATCTTATTTCAAATAATTCCTGGGTTCCTAGTTGTGAAATGTATTGCTCCATTTGTTGGTTTCTTTTTGATATAGGTTATATTATAAAACCATGTGTAAAATGTTTTTTGTTAAAACAAAAATAAATAAAAACAACTTATTGTTTTTACTATTTACATTTTAAAAACCATGATGTAATATGATCTTTTGATTCTGTATTTACTAAGAAGAAAAGGTACCCAAGGAACTTTTGATTTTTAATGGAAATGAAGGAAAACATAGATTATCCAAATTGAATATACTGGATGTTAATTAATCTAAGTACAGCATTTATTTAGCATACTCTTATTTGATTTTCATCTGACAGGGCATTTTAAAATTTACTGTAGTTAAATCACTTTACTATAACTTAAAACTTGTCTGGAAGAAAGAGTGACCTCTTCTAATTCACTGTAACTTTGCTGATGTTACTGAGACTAGATTAAAAGAAAACAAAATGATTAATTTTAGTGGAGTGCATAAACATTTGATTTGAATGAAAAATGCTTTTTAGTGCTAAAAAATCGAAGTCCTAAATATAGAAATGCTAATGAAATAAGGCATGGGTTAAGGACTGTAAATCTATTATGATAAATACTATTCTATGACAAACAGGGCTGAGTGAAATAGTGTCCATGAATTAAATCTTTGCTTTGTAGAGGTGTATTGCTCATTGAAGGCTCTATTAAAGACCTTCTTATCGTGGAATCCTGACATTGAACTTCACCGGGATGCCTATAACACCTGAAGTTTTATTTGCTGAAGTATCATTGTTTATTTAGTTTTAAAGTTCCAACCAGAACCTCTCATGAAGATTAGTGTCTCCTGCCAAATAATGCCTTTAGCATTGTAAAGCACTGTGATTGAAATCCAAGCTTAACCTTCAGTGAAACTTGTGTTTATTTGAACAAAGTTCAACTGGTCAGCAAAGGACAGAAATAAATTAGTCATAAAATGAAAGAATTACTGGTATAATAGAAATTAGGAAACTTTCCCCCAAATGGAAGTATTTTGAGACTGCCTCTTCTCAACTACATTTTTTTAAATAAGTAAGGGCAATTTTTTTTTAATACCAATTGTTGGATAGAAGTATCAGAAAATAGTCACTTTCTCTCTAATCCATTTAATTATTGACTCAGTTGAGGTTGATGTTGGTCTCTTGAGTCCCCTTTATCTAAAGCTCATATCTCTTGAGCTTTCCACCTTCGAATTATGTGGTCATTAATATAATCACCCATACTGGAGCTTCTCTTTATTTTAGTTTTCCCTGAACTTTAAGCTGAATAACTGCCTTAAATCACAAACCCGTCATTTTACCAAACACTAGATGTTATGAAAGTATTTAATTTTAAAGGTGAGACTTTGACAGACCATCAAGGTCTAAAGTCCTGATGCTAATATAAGAGAATAAGAGGTCCCATTACCCATAGACTGCACAAATTTCTTTTCTATTTTACTTGTGCTTTTCATTGCTTTCTAAAATTTTTCCAGTACATTCTTTTGACTGTCATTAGTCTGAGACAAAAAAGGTAGATGGGAAATCTTATTTAGGTAGCATGGAAAATGAGTCCTATACTATTTTATCAAGAAACTGTAATCATTTTTTCCTACATTTTAATAAAAATGGAGGGAAAAATATAGGAAACTAAACTATAACATCAACAAGACCAGTGTCAAGGCCTTGAGTTTTAGTTATTGGGTGAATGTAGGAGCAATCTCAGGCCAGCTACATATAGCATGATATATGTAAGAAGTCTTGACAAATGCGGGTCACCCTACAAATCTTACTCAGTGTGGTTATTATTTCTCATGGGGGAAAAACAGTTAAAGGTGAGGGTTATAAATATATCTTCACATTTTGTATCATGCTATATTTATTTCATGTGGAGTTCAAGGATGCAGCTTTGATAGAGGAAGTCAACAGCTGTATTATAATTTTGTAGTTCTGGTCAGGCAACTTCACTCACTCTTTGGAGAAAGCAATTTCAAGGTGGGAAAAAAGAACAGTGTCCCAGCCAGTTCATCTCTAACTTGCATGATTAGACATCAGAGAGACCAATTATTTATTTATTGCCTTATAAATTATTAGTTTTACAGCATTTAAAGCAGAGTTCTTGTTTGTGAAGCATCACAACTATTTGTAGCCATTTCTTGCCACCTAGCTACAAATGTTGTGCTTAAATCATATTTTGTTTGTCTCCCCTGACTCCTGCGAAAGGATTCCCTTTACCATTGAGTCATAATTAGCTTTACTTTACTGTATCTCATTATCCTTCCCCAGACAGTTTTGCCCATTTAATATTTGTCTTACATGGCTAGAAGACCGTTTTGTGTGGGCTATAGAGTTGCTTTTTTGTTAATTTCTGCTAAGTTGAGGTTAGAAGGATCTTCATGTCAATCTATTTTTCCTTTGACCCTCACAAGGAAAGATATTTACTGTAACAACAAAGCTGGGCATCAGTATTGTTTTGGATTCACTTTCTGCCTCTTTGGCCCTACCATGGGCTATGGGTAACCAACCCAAGGCCTATTCTTATGGGAGTGTTGCAGTTGGGAAATGGTTTGAGAGCATCATAAGACTCATGTACCAAAAACCTTTCTCTGCATACACACACACACACACACACACACACACACACACACACACACACAGAGGTTTGCCTGCTGTTTTCCCAGAATGCCTCTTCGAAGGGGTAGTAGTACCTTTGGGGTCACTGGGAGCTAATGCTGTCTAACTCTGGCATTCCCCTATCTAGAACATCTTTGGTTCAGGCATATGAGTTCTAGAACAGCAGGATTTGTGTTAAAATTTTTTTTGTTTATGCTCCTTTGTAGGAAAAGTCTTTTGCTTTTGAATTCTGGGTGTTTTTCCTTCTATATATAAAAGTGATTTGAATTAAGGAGGTGAAATCAAGTCTTACAGTTCCTGTATACAGTTGGTTTCACAATCTATAAATTCCTTGATGGCAGCAGTAATGCCTTATATATCATTGTAGCACATGCCTAGAACATAATAAGCATTCTAAATTTTCGTTGAAAGAATAACAAGAAATATAGCAAACGGAGGAGACAAGGAATAAAGAAATAGCAATGTAGATTTAAGAGTAGCCTATGCAATGTTGTAAAAATTATTTTAAATCACATTCAAAGATCAATGAGTTTTCTGACTATAGCAAAACCAGATAAGAACTTTGAAGGAAATCACAGGAAATATTTTTAGATGGTCAGGCAGGCAACTAAATGATAAGGTTGTTTCTGGCTAGTCTGTGGCCCCTTGGGACTGCAATTGAGTTTTGCTTCATATGCTTATGCTTATGTCTTATAAATTGTTAGATATTTAAAATAAATTTTAATAGGAACAGCAAAACAATAACATTAAAAACAATGTTATAGAAATAATCTTGTCACTTGAACACAAGAACTATGCTTAGTGTTCCCATTTTATAATGTACTTTTGTGTGTGTGTATACTTTACATAGTTGTAATTGATGTGTTTTTTCTTTTAATTTGTTTCAGCTAACATAATTTTCCATAAAATCATTAGATTTTAATGTTATGGGATTATGAGACATGGCATTTTAGCATTTGTATAGAAATTGTGGTGGCATAGTTTATAGGCCAAGGGCAACTAACACTGACTTCCTTAGGGGAGTACATTAAATATAATGTGATTACTTTGTTCGGCAGTGTACTTTTGGGAATCCAGTTTTATTTTGTGGCTAACCAGAAAGAAGATAGTGTGTTGTACTGGTGTAAGATTTGGGGGAAAATTCTTTTTTGTATGCTTTTATTTTCTGAATATATCATGATGGAAAATTAGAAAAAAGTTAAATACTTTATACAGTTTAGAAGATTTTTTTTTGTTGTTTTGTTCAGGGCCCTTTTATACAGAATGAAAAAATGTTACTAAGCGATGTGTTTTTGAAGTGGCTCTGTCAGTAGAACTCAAAGTTCTTTTATAGTTTAAAGATAATATAAATTGGGTGTTTGAAAATGAGGCTGTGTGTTTGGTCTTTGAACCTATTCCAACTGTTTTGTATGTGACCTTGGGTAAGACATGTAATAATAACTGTGAAAAGTAGGAATAAAAATATTTGATGCTAGTTGTGATTATGATGATGAGTAGTTCATGATCTGCAAGGCTACTGTAATATGCAGGGGTGGGGGAAGACATTTAAAAATTGTGCTGGACTTTTTAGAGCAACTGTTTTAGCATGGGGTAAATTGTCAAAAGGCCTCCATTCTTAGGAGCAAGCATAGGTTAGAGGAGAATGCAGGGGCCTGGAAGTAACTGTTTAGTACACACTTGGTGACCACACGTGGCTTCTGGGCATGCTTCATTTACTTAGGCTCAGGTGTACTCAGCCAGTCAGTCTTGCAGAACAGGGAGTCCCAGTCCAGGACTGGGTGTGCTGACTCACCTGGTCTCTTTCCTACAACGTCTAGCCCTAATGATGAGTTGGTTCTCTTTTAGATTGAGACACATCTTCAGTCGTTTTCAATCAGCACCCTCCAGCATACCTCCTGAATGCCAAAAGCAAAAAATTCCCTTTAGTTCACATGCCCCAAATTAATTCTGAATCAAAAAATAGATTTCTGTACTAGTGTGAGTATGTGTATGGATGCGGGTGAAGAGGCTGGGGGGTATAACAAGATCTTTCTTTTGTTTTCCTAGTTCAGAAAAAATAGGTTGTTTCTATTTAAGATAGAATCAGGATGGAACAGAAAGAGTGATAAACAGAAAGATTACACAGTGCAAAATATTGTTAACCTAGTCAAGTAAAGTTAGATTCAATACTGACGGCAAGCTGACACCAAGCCCCTTGGAACTTGCCCAGGTTGAGAATATCTTATTTGTTATATTTGTTGAATAGATAACCGAAAAACTAAGGATTAGTCGTAAAATTACTGTTTTTGTTTTTTGGTGAGTGGGAGTTAAATGAACTGTTTTTCAGGAAATAGAAGGGAAAAATAGCCCCATAGTTGTAGCTAGTTAGGCACTCCTAAGTGGATGAAAATCATCGTTTTGTTAATTTCATCAACATGTTCATTTCTTTCAGCTCCATGTTCATGCATGTCTTTTAACCCGGAAACAAGAAGACTGTCCATAGGTCTAGACAATGGTACAATCTCAGTAAGTACACATAAATAAGATTTCCAGTTGAAATACTTCCCTTCCTGTGAAGTATGTATATTTATTGTGATGAGAATTATTTATTAGTTTTTTCAAATTAACAGAATCATTTTCTTGCTAAGTAAAGTGGAAATTGCAGTCTAGCATATTATGGTAAGAGATTCTATATAAGAAGAGCTGACATCAGTGTCCACTTAAATGCTGACTAGAGTCAGCTTGACCTGCCACACACACAGTCGTGAGTATAGGGGCACTGGGAGGCTAACTAGTGAACTGCATGAATCTGCCTTAGTGAGAGCAAGCTGTGATACTAGTGGCTTTAATCAGGTGGTTAATCATGATGTAGACACCAGCAACAGAACAGGAAGAAAACACTTCTCTTACATCTGTATGTGTGATCTTGTCTTTGATGCTTTATGTTCTCTTCCTTCCCCTCTTCCTTCTACTTCTTGTCTTCTCAGCTCCCTCTAGCATCAAATAGAATTCTGTAAATTTGTATGAATTTGTAAAGGAAGTACAGAATCTAGATTTAGTCTGTAGGGTAGATCCAAATGAATATTAGACTCTTTGATTATAGATCTTGAGGGAACTGAAATGATTAAAATTAAAATTTGAGTTTTATCTATCTACTTAATTTTTTTATGTATTTAGTTTCTACTAATGTATTAACTAGTAACAAGACTGATCTGGTAAATTCTCCATTTGGTACATTATCCTGTATTGCTTTTTATCCTGCTTTGGGACTGGTAAATGGGAAGGCTCTACTCGGATCACACTTCCCCCATAGGGTGAAGAATCTGAGGGACCAAGGGGACGTGACTAGCCCACACTCTCACTCTCTACCACCCCATCCTATACCTACCAGGACTCTGGAATTTCCTGCCCCCAAACAGCTCAGAGCCTGCTTCCAGAATCTATATGGGCCTTTTTCCTGGATCTGTCCTTAGGAGAACAAAACCAGTGAATATTTGCTTAGGCCCGAGAGATGGCAAAGGGGTAGCAGTTTGAGGTGTGCAAGGCCCCTCAAGGTGTCCACAGAACTGGAGAACGGGAAGAGAAGGGGATGGGCTGGCCCTTCTAACACCAAAAAGTGGACCCGAAAACTGGGGTCCAGCCTGAAGGCCAAGAAGGTTCTTGGCTTCATGCAGGAAAGAATTCAAATGTAAGACTTAAGTTGGAAATGAAGGCAGCATTTATTAAAGAAACAAACAGCAAGCAGGCTACCCCATAAACAGAATATATTGTTGGTGAGCTCTATTTTTGGCTATCTCTTGATTATATGTTAAATAAGCGGTGGATTATTCATAGGTTTTCTGGGAAAAGGGTGGAGATTTCCAGAAATTGGTGGCTCCTTCTCTTTTTCTACCATATAAGGTAACTTCTGGGGGTTGTCATGGTGATTGTAAACTGTCATGGCACTAGTGGGAGTTTCTTTTAGTATGCTAATACATTATAAGTAGAGTATAATAAGCTATCAGGGCGAACAGAGGTTGTTCTTATTACTGTCTTGGCTCCTATTGGTCTTAACTAGTTTCTTCACTGCATGTTTTCCGGTTTTTGTCAGAGACCTTGGTTCAGGTCTCACAACTTTTCAATGAGTCGGGGCTGCCAGTTTCCTCTCTCACTCCCACGTGAGCACATTAATGTGTGGAACTTAAAGGAGTCTAAGAATTCTAAATTTGGACCTGTACCTTCAGGTAGTTGAAGGTGTATGTGTCAAGAATGGAGGACAAGACCATATGTTATTTAATAGTTTAACTTGACTGGTAACTTTTAAATACTTAGACATGGAATGTAGGCCTCCATCTGTAATCTTGCCCGGCCTTTACAAATGTTAGTAGGCCTGAAGTTTTCTATTTGACCTTTAGTCAAAACATTTGTTTGTGGCTTTTATGGGAATATTAACAATATTGTTGAGTATAAATCAGCCTATTGACAAATATTTATGGAATTAAATCTAACCCATTTAGTAGATTTGACAGAAGAGAAGTTTATGATATAGATTGTTGTCTAGTTTGAGGAGAGCCATTTTAAAAAGGAGGCATGTGTGTGGAATAAATTTATTTTTAAAAGACAAAGGGAGATCGTTGGATTATTCAGTGAACCTCCGAAGTGTCCCTTACAAAGGAAGTCTGAAAACATGAGCTGAGATCTATCTATTGCCCAACAGTTCACAGACTAGTATACGTAACACCATGTATAGTAACACTAGTATACCTAAGTCCATGAAAAGACTTAGGTTTATATAACACATGGGTGGTTCTTTGCACTTTTGATATTAATGTGGGTGGTTAATGGGTGCTGATACATTTGGCTTTGAAGGCAAGAAAGGAGCAAAATAAGTTATGGAGAATTCATAAGCTATTTATTGTATGTAAGAGGAGAAACCGTCTTAGGCATTATTCCTTTAGTAAATGAAACTGCCAAAGAACCAGAACATCAATCAGCCACTGGAACTGTCTCTTCTCTAGGTATGTCAGTACGATGTCAAGACATCAAACCTTGTCTTACTCTGATCTTCCGATAAAGATTGAGGCCCCTGACTTGTGTGAAATAATTTCCTTGAAAGTTCCTCCTTTATGTTGCTAAGGAAGATGAATTGCACATTCTGCCTGTTCTCATCTGAAGAATCATAAAGAGAGCTAAGTTAGAGGAAGATACACTGAGAGGACAGCATGTTTAAGGTTCAGGATTCTCATGGATCACTACAATAACAGATTCTTTACTGAAAATACTTAGTCTCTGCTGTTTAATAATTTACTTCCTAGACATGAGAAATTGTAGTCAGACACTATACGTTCTCTGGTTCCTGAATATAGCAGATAAATTTTGAGAAGAAATACTGGTTGACTTATTTTAAAACTAAGAAAGGATGAAATCGGAAAGTAAATCCTTATTTCATTTTATTTTACTGAATAAAAAGAACACATTATGTAAGATTTAAGAGACAGTTAAACTTATGTAACTGAGTAGTAGAGATGAAGTAGAGATAACAAATAGAGACCATTCTTTCAAAAATTTGGCCACAAAGGGAATGAGAGAGAGGTTGAGCACTGGAACAAGATCAGATGGGAGACAAACAGGGAGAGGGTCAGAACAATTTGGAAAATTTAGCTGTGGGAAAGAGTGAGGACCCTTGAGATAGAAGGGAAAGAGAAAGAGAAATGTCAATACATTTTGAGATATAGAAGAGGAATGCCTTTTGTTTTTTTCTCATGAAGTAGCAGGCGAGATCCCCTACTGAGAGAAGCTGAAGATAGGGTGAGAGTATATTTTCATCCCTCTACGTTTTGCTCTTTCTGAGTGTATAGCCCAGAATCATCTTCTGCCGTCTTGGTCTACATAGTCCTAATTATCTTTCCAGACCTAGTTCAAATGTTACGATTTTATTTTATTTTTTGGCAGTTAGTTCCTGAGTCCTACCAACTGAAATTAATCACACACAGTACTCAGTAGGGTTAGCTATATTGTATTGCCTGTTTAACTTTTGTTTTGTAAAATGTTTTTAAGTCCATCTCTTCTATTATTGGGTGTTGAGGCCTTGGCCAGTTTTTTTATTCATCTCTTCTCCTAGCAGATCTTACTGTGATTCCTTGTACAAGTTAGGAACTCAAAGAATAATTTGTTAAATAAGTTTATTGACTAAAGTATAAACACTGTTATTATTTAATAAAGCTGGTTGTAATAAGCACTTGCTTAAATTCTGAGATAGCTTATTTGTAAAATTCTATTACTATTCAAAATAAATTTATTTTTACAATTCTATTACTACTCAAAATGTGTATACAATTCTGTAGGGGAAGAAGATATGCCAGTAATTTAATTCATCTTGGGTTTTCAGTATTGTCTTCTGTTTTAATGTTGAAAGAACTCAAATTGTGCTAACTGCTATTCATGCTGAAGTAGGACTTAAAACTCTCAATTGTTGTATCTCATGTATTCTAACCAACCAACAAATATTTAAGTTTTAATTATGTGCAAAAGATTATGCTCAATGCTAACATAATGTAGCTCCCGGTCTCAAAGAGTTTATAATTCAGTTGTGGAGACATTTTTCATTTTCATGAAAAATGAAGTTATGAAATAAGTAATACAAAGTAAACAAATAACAGCGGAAGTAGCAGTACACCAGTGAATGTGATTTTGGCAAGGCAGTGAGGTCAGAAGAGTGGGAGACAGTGGTCTGGGAAAGCTCCATGGAGACTGGATGTGAGCGGGATTTAGAAGACAGGCTTGGATTCGATTAGCTAAAGATAGGAAGATAAGGTATTTCAAACAAAATTAATGGCATGGGGAAAGAAAACGTGGAGGTAACAAAGGGCAAGAAATATTTGCAGAGAAATCAACTGATTTGGAAAGTTTAATGGGGAATTGTGAAAGCCTTGACTCAGGATGAGTGATTAGCATTATGTAAAGGAACTAGATCCCTGCCAAGGAAGATTCCCCCCAATCCCAACCCAAAACTTCCTGCTGTATTTAAAGGGGATGATTGACTGATGAGCAAATGTCAACACAGAAATAAAGAATTTCCATTAAATTAATTTCTATCAACCCTAAAGAATAATGGCTGTAGGATAGTCATAGAGATGTATAGATCTTTATAAATACGTATTTTCTTCTTCATCAAAATTGTTAGGGAACCAAAATTTTTATTAATATCTTGCCAAGGTAAATGCATACTCATTAAAGATTTTTTTGAAAAAGGCTCCAAAATTATAAAATCTCTTTTCTCTGAATATTAATCTCATATATGTGTTATGGGAAGTTTGATTGGGATGAGAGGAAAGTATTGATCTATACAACAGTTACCATTCAGAATGGTGATTATTATATAAAAAATAATAATATTGACCATGTATGGATTTGTTGTTATTGTTTTGGTAATTCTTGTGGTTATTATACTTTTATAGTATATATTACTGTTAATTCACATGGATTATCCAAGGGAATGAAAACTAAACATTTGTTGAACAGCTACTATGTACCAGGCACTCTGCTTTAAATATAATGCCTCATTCCAGCATTCCACAATAATCCTATGATATAGGTAGTATTATGCACATATCTCAGATAAAGAAACAAAGGCCTGGATAATTTACATACCTTCTCTAGCTTACTGAGCTAGGAAGCAGCTCAGCTGACTTGGGAACTCTGCCTGTGTGCCTTGAAGCCTAGGCATTCTCCTTAGTTTATGGGTCTGTCTCCTTCCTGTACTGTGAACTGCCTGAGAGCAAAGACCATGTCTGCTTCAGCTTTGTATCCTAACAGAGTTGTGCAGCACTGTAGATGCTTTGTAAAATGTCAGTTGAATGAAGGAAAGAAGCCATTTCAACTCGTCTCATCAGGATGCTAAAAACAAAATTGGGCGCTAGGCTGGCAGGGTAATAAATATACTCTCAACAGTTGACACAATATGAGCAGATCCTGTGTTTAAGTGACTAGTTTGGGTATGCGGAAGAATTTGACATCCATATACTGCCTCTTGAAATTCATACACAGAATACACGGAGATATACATTAAGCAAGCAAATAAGAAACCTAAGTTGAAATATAATATGTTCCTGACAGTTCGCGGGACCATAAAATATGCTGTTAAGTCTTTGATTGCCTCCTTTTTACCTAGACTAGAAATCTGATGAATTTTGGGGATTATTGAAGGAATATGCCTTCTCACATCATTCATATTTTACAATTTTAGAGTATACTTTACAGGAATATCACTGTTTTTACCTGTTTTACCAGTGGTATTCTTTAGAGAACATGTTTTGAAATTGTGTCACATGATGGACTTTATGATGGTGTATGTCTTGGCAGAATCTCATAGATAGGACAGTTTTATTACAGGTCACAGAAAATACTCAGGCAGAGAGTTCTTGCTGTAATAGGGAAGCAAAAAGTACCCCCTTCCAGAAGCCTCAAGGGAGAGGAATGTAGTTTCTGTAAAAGAGGATATTACTTTTTTAAATAAAAGGAGAAATTACCTCTTCGAAAATATGATATTTAGCATCTTGTAGAAGGAAATCCAAGAATCATCAGAGCTGTTTTGATCCTCTGAAACCAGGATTTTGGACTGTAAGTGTTTTATTATATCCACAAGGTCCAAGATCTTACAATGTTTGTAACAGAGCTCGTGCAGTTCCGGGAGAACAAGGTGAGTCATTACCGGTTGCAGCATATCAATATCTGGAATATTAGTTTTCTAGGGCTGCTATGACAAAGTATCACACACTGGGTGGCTTAAAACAACAGAGTTTATTCTCTCACTGTTCTGGAGGCTGGAAGCCTGAAATCAAGATGTTGACAGGGCCATGCTCCTGAAGGCTGCAGGGGAGAATTGTTCCTTGCCTTTTCCTAGCGTCTGGTGGTTGCTGGCAGTCCTTGGCATGCCTTGGCTTATAGATGGGTCACTCCAATTCCTGCCTGCATCTTCACATCACCTTCTTTTCTGTGTCTCTGTGTCTCCATATGGCTTTTTTTTTTTTTTGAGACGGGGTCTTGCTCTGTTGCCCCGGCTAGAGTGCAGTGGTGTCATCATAGCTCACTGCAACCTCAAATTCTTAGACTCAAGCAATCCTGCTTCCTCATCCTTACGAGCAGCTAGTACTACAGATGTGTGCAGAAAGGGGTAGGCCTTGCAAATATAATAGGAAGATACCGAATCCCACAATTTCCCCAGTAACAGTTAAAGATCAGTCCTATGAGTTCTCTCACTGATGGGGCACAGGCATGCTGCAGGAGTTCTGTTTTGTACAACTTCTGAAAAGAACTAAATGGACGGAAAAGAGATGTAAATCTCTTTTTTTCAAAATTGCTTTTTTTTTTTTTGAGAAGCTGCTTTTTTACAGCCTAAATAGTTCCTCAGGGAACAGCAGGGTGTGAGCTCCAAGCCTCAACCATATCTGGAGGATAGAGTCACATCTCTTGTGATAATCCCTTCTTCAAGGAAAGGCAGAAGAGCCTTTGGACTTTGACACTCTTGCAGTTTTTGTTATCTACCTGCCACCAAGAAGGAAGAAAGGAGGGGATGCAGCGGTTTCTCCACTGTACCTGCCGTTTTTACAGCCTCCTTTAAAAAGCCCCAATAGCTGGTTTTCGGGGCCAGCACATTCTTCCTCTTTCCACCTCCATGCTGGTCCTTTTCCCTTCCCGCCAGGGAAAAGTAAATAAACCTCTTCTCTCTATCCTAATCTTTGTCTGGAAAAATCTTTCTCAAAACCCTTGTGCACCGACATCTCTACCTTAACATGTGCCATGATGCCCAGCCAATTTTTCTATTTTTAGTAGAGACAGGGTCTGGCTTTTGCTGAGGCTGGTCTCAAACTCCTAAACTCAAGGGATCCTCCCATCTCAAGGCCTCCCAGAGTGCTAGGGCGTGAGCCACCACGCCCAGACCATAAGGCTTTCTTATAAAGACACCAGTCATTGGATTTAGGGCACTCCCTAATTCAGCATGACCTCATCTTAACTAATTACGTCTTCAAAGACCCTATTTCCAAATAAGGCCACAGTCCGAGATTCTAGGAGAACATGATTTTGGGAGGACACTGTTTAACTCAGTACACCTTGTGATATTGTATTTACAGTATTTGCCTATCAGTGTTAAACACTTGATTTGGAAACAATTTTGTGAATGTGAGGTATGATGTCCTCAAGAACTATCCAAAGATATTAAAATGAGATGACTCAAAATCCTCTTAGAGGTGATAAGAAAATATTAGAATTGAAAGGGACCTTAATTCTTCTGCATCTAGTGGCACTCTCCTTTAGATTAAGCAATAGATTGGGTAGGTCACATGTCAAGATAGTGGTGGCAGAGCTAGGACTTCCCTGAGACCGGGACAAATTTTCTTTGTATTATACCAAGCCAGTTTCTTCATACAACTAGAACAGCCCAACTACAAGACATTGCCCTAGGGTATTTACTAGTGAAGTGTGCAGGAGCTCTTGTTATTCTGTGCATCTAGCCATTGTTAAAAGCCGGAGAGGGAAGAATTTGAACATTTACTCTAACAAGGTGTTTTGGATAAGTTGTTTATTACTGCACGTTATAATGAGCCAGCAGGGACTGAACCCAAATGGCACAGTCACATTCAACAGCAATGACAAGTAACCTCTGAATAAAGCAGTTCAGCTATACCCAAGCAAGTTGAGTGTACAGTCAGTCCACTCCTGCTGCAGAGAAAACCTTTCGAAAATCTTCACCTCAATTGGCTTAGAAACAGTACTGCTATAGCAGACTTCCACTTGTCAATCATCATGATGCATTCCAGGTTTTGTACTTATAGAAGAGTTGATGTTGCTTCTGGAATTTCCCTGCTTTCCAGCATTTCTGGTGTGATACTGATTATGATCTTAATTATGAGAACAACAGAGGGTGAATTTGAAGAAAATTTCAGGATGTCTTGTATTAAGAGAAATGTGGGCCTAGACTAGAATCTACAGGGTCTTCTTTTAAACTTACATAACCCCACTGTTACTTACACTACCTTATGATTCTGTCATTATACCATGGTTTCCACCATACGGCACCACCATTTCTGAGTCAATTCATCATTCTGAGTCACTGAGCTTTCTCATGTGAGTTCATTTTATAGGCTGTAAGGTAGCCCTTTTCTTCTGAGCTTGTGCTAATAAGTTACAATGAACTTAAATATATACATATTTTAATACTATAGGTGTTGGAACTATGTTTAGCAGGAAAATAATACTAGGGTGCTGACTTGCCAGTTGCTTACTATTTATTTATACAATATAATTCACCAAAGGTGGTTTTGTTGAAAGAAAACACTTGCTGTTACTGTCTGAGTTACTGTGCCTTCAACATTTGTGTGGATTGCACGCCTCTCAAGGACAAACCTTCTGCCCTGATTATGTCATTGTACATGTAGCTCTGTCATCTTTTGCTTAGTACCTGCATGTTATCTAAAAACTTGGTCAAACAAGAGTAAATGCTAATGCCAAGAGCATTCTTTAACATGAGATTAATTTGTGGCACCTCCATTGCAATCATGAATTTTTGAAGGCCTTCTTGATCCAACTTTTAGACCGATCCTGTAGCACGAATACCCATAGGAGCTCCCAGATTTCTGTGAATAAGTTAGGTGCTGAGCAGATCCAGTAGGGTGAGGGGTGGATCGCAATCATTTACACACTGTCTACTGGAGCTACCTTGGCCACATCAATGTAGCACATCTATGCTTCAGAAAGGCAATGGCTGGGAATTGATGAGTGTATTATGTTCCGGGTTACTTTCCCTTTATCTTAGGAACCTTATGCTTTAATGGTCTCTCTCTTTGCCCTGGAATAATCATTGGTGTAATTATTTAGTTAATGCAGATATTCAGCATAAGCTCTACTAGGCAGGAACTGTGTTTGTTTGACTCTGTTACATCCCTGGCGCCCATGAATTTTAAGTGCTCTCTAAATATGTATAGACTGAATCAATGAGTGAGTGAATGAATGAATATAGTTTATTGAGTTGACAATATATAGATGTTAAGAGCACAGACTCTGGAATCAGAATGTCCAAGTCAAATCACAGCTGTACCCCCTCAAACTATGTCACACAGGGCAAGTTGGTTTACTTTTTATGTCTTGGTTTTCTCATCTGTAAAATGGGGGTAATAATTGTATCCATTTCATAGGCTTGTTGTTGGGATTATCATACATGTAAAACTCTCAGAACAGTGCCTGTACATGTCAAATGCTCCATTAATACTAGCTCCTGTCAACGTCATTGTCAGCAGCAGCAGCAGTATCCTTCATTTGCAATAACCAGAAAGGTTTGGTTAAAATGTGTCATGAGGATTCAGTAGGCCAGTTCCAAAGGGAGGAAGTGTCTTAGTGGTGGCATATTCCTTAGGATGATTCAGCTTATTTCTGGTCCCATCTTCAATCTTTGCTGCCTCATCACAGTAATTCAGCAGCGATTTGCGAACATGGACTGTCAAAACACTATTTTTTCTTCAGAAGAGTTTCTTATCCAAATTGTTGCCATTTTAATCTTCATCATCCTCAAGAAAATTTTTGGGCTTAGAGAGATGTACAGATTACTGGAGATGCTCCAACTGGATGATTGGAGAAGATGTAGCAAATTTCTCATCATAAATTACTCTGTTGTTTTAGTGGAGTACGAGTGTGAGAGGAGGGATGATCACCAGCCATCAGGACTTACATTGTTTTCTATTTCTTTAGGAATCTGGATTTTATAGGCCAATGTCCACAGCTGTCTATGGCCCTATAGTTTTTTTTTTTTTTTCCAACGGTAGGAATCAGTCTGTTGGTATCAAAAGTCTTTTCTTAATCATTTCCATCCAGACATTTGAGAACATTCTCTGTATACAAAAATATGTTGCTAATTTTTACTTTGAGTTAATCTTTTGTACAAACTAGGGCTGGGTCATGGTTCTCATGTCACTATCCTTTATGTTGTGAGGTTCAGAGCCCAGATGGGGTGGCATTTCCATGTTAATCACCTTTGAAGGCATTCCTCTCGACAGAACTTTGACAACAGCAGAGCCATGAAACATCTTCCAAAGAGCCATCTGACATTTATTCTTTTGCTGTAAAGCTTGAAAACTCACTAGAGCCAAAATACATGGAAGAAGCAGTTTTTCTTTTATAGCCCTTACATTTGCTGCATTGCTGTCACCCAGGGCTTCTCCACCTACTCTGTGATCTGAGGCAGCCTTAGAAAAAGGCTGCCCTCTCGCTGGCTAGAGGCTTCTATTAGCAGAGAAGGGAGCGGTATTAGGTATGCCCTGGTCTCTGGGGTCAAGTGCTGGGCTTGTACGTCTTTGTTTGACTGCAGTTGGATGCTACTGTGACCCAGGCTGCTGGTGACCTGAATAGTTTTTCTTTCCAAGGTGCGTGCTCCTCCCTGTTTATTTACTGCTCCTCCCACACTAAGCCTTGAATGCAGGCTCCACACCCCACTCATCTCCAGCTTCACCTCATTACAGATGGAGGAATAACTCTTCTCTCAGTCACCAGTGAATGTTTTACGTTTTCCTAAATACACACTCATTTAGTGTAGGAAGAAAACCATCCGTATTAGACCTTAAGCTCACTGGAGCAGCTTACACAGTTGCAAAAAGACTGTTAACCATACTGGCACAAAGAGCAGCTCAGCTTTTTCGTTTGCAGCAATCACAGAGGCCCAGGTGGTTTCCTGGCTTGGAGAGAAGTCAAAACAGTAGGGCAGGTTGGAAAGGTGCCTTCCAGTGGATTGAGTGGTGTCATGGTCAGGTATTCGGTGTGGCTTTTTAAGTCCAGGAAACCCTAAGTTTTCTCCAGATTTGTCCACTGGTTCTTCCTTCTCTGCCAGAGCCTTA
The DNA here is from genome assembly GCA_963575035.1 of Avahi laniger. Lineage (NCBI taxonomy): Eukaryota > Metazoa > Chordata > Mammalia > Primates > Indriidae > Avahi > Avahi laniger. The sequence goes on along the minus strand of CAUYSK010002749.1, from coordinate 27,345 downwards.
GATGCGAAGGTCCCCGAGCTTCTGCCCTCCTGCTGCGTACCCTTTTTTAGTGATCTATTCCTTTGGCCTAATTATCCTATACCTACAGTTCTCAAGACTGTGACTGATTCCCCTCTCCTGAGCCTAAGACTGCACTCCAATTTAGCATATTCTAAATGGAAATAATTCTTCTGCCCCCACATATGCTCTTTCTTCTCTGTTCCTTCAGTAAATGGCATCACATGGAGTAGCCCCAGCCAAAAATATGACCCACATTTCCCTCAAACCACACCACAATCAGTGCCAGTGGGCCACTGACTTAACCTCAGAACTGTCTCCTGACTCTGTCTCTTTTTTTCTGTTCCCACTAGTACTTTTAAAATTTCTGTCTCTTGCAAGTTCACTTGGATTATTACAATAAGCCCCAGATTGGGCCTATAGCCTGTAGTCTCCAGTTTCCTCCAACTGCTCTGCCATCAGATCCCCGAAATTCCACACACACTCTGTGTAGAGACTCTCAGCCACTTTCGGAGGGATGAAGTTCAGAGCCCTTAATTTCTTCCCTCTCGGTCAGCCTCATCTGTCAGAACTCTCCTACCGAATATCAAACCTATTTGGGTCGTACATCCATGCCCGTATATATGGAGTCCCTCCACCAAAAGTAGATGTCATCCCTCCCTGACCTCCTGCTCGCCCCCAGAACTCCTCTCCTACCTTTAAGTGTTGGCCTAAAGCCCCAAACCCATTCTTATGAGAAACCTGCCCTACTCCAGGGAAAGGTTAAAAGACTCTGTGAGGATTCTCACACCCATTAGTTCAAATTTCTACTTTAGTCTTCCTATATCATTAGTTTACAGGTATATTTCACTTATGTAATTATGTATTAAATAAGATAACACATGTATACAGTCAACCCTTGGATAATGTGAGGGTTAGAGGTACTGATCCCCTGCACGTTGAAAATCTGTGTATAACGTTTGACTCCTCAAAAAGTGACCTACTAATAGCCTCCTGTTGATGGGAAGCCTTGCTGATGACATAACAGTTGAGTGACACATATCTTGTGTATGTATTATATACCGTATTCTTACAATAAAGTAAGCTAGAGAAAGGAAAATGTTACTAAGAAAATCATAAGAAAGAGAAAACATATTTATTATTCGTTAAGTGTAAATGGATCATCATGAAGGTCTTCATTGTTATATTGACGCTGTGTAGGCTGAGGAGAAAGGGAAGCACTTGGTCTTACTGTCTCGAAGGTGGCGGTGGTGGCGGGGGGGAGGGGGAATCCACATATGTGTACCTGCGCCGTTCAAACCTGTGTTGTTCAAGAGCCAAGTGTAGTCCCTGTAAGTGTTGGTAAATAATACTTAATAAATTTAGTAAGTGTTAATTTCCTTATTTTCTTTACCTTCATTAGCCTGAGCAACTTGAAGGCAAGAAACATGCTATATGCGTTGGCATTTCCAATACCCAGTAGAGAGCCTTGGGCAAACTGAAACTGCAATAATAGTTTTGGAATGAATAAAAGCCAAACCAGTTTCCATCCAGAAGTTCTTTCTCCTTTCACCTTCATTCTTACAGTCATCCTTGCAGAAGCCCTTGTTTCCCACCAACTGATAGGGAGGAAGCAATTGTTTTATTCTCTTCCCTCCCTTTGTCAGGTAGAGCTTACTCAGAGTTTGTGAGAAATCATTGTTAATATACTTTGCCTTCATATAGCAGGGCCAGGTGTTGTGGCGGTTGAGGTGTGAACTTTGCCACCGTGGAGGGCTACATGTGCATTCCAGCTCTACCATCTTTTAGCTGGAGAGTCATGGCCAAGTTGGTTAACTTCACCTATGCCTCAATTTACTCATCGCTGACAGGGGATAATAATCTGTGCCTCATGGGATTGTTATGAGGGGTACGTGAAATAATTTATATAGAGACCTTGGCACTCAGTAAGCCCTCAATAAATGGAAATTATTGTTTTTATGGCAGAAATTCTATTCATCTCAGCAATAGATGAACTTTAATTTATTTTTTGATAATGTTAATAATTTTTTCTGAAATTAAAGACTACTATTTTTTACACAATTATTTGTCACCTCAAGTTTAAAAATTTTTTTTTAAACTCATTATTCTTAAACTAGTTTGTTTCTGGTGAGCACCATTTTTGGCTAATAAGATTAGATTTTACATGTATTGTTGGCTGTCTTTTTTTTGTTCTTTACTTGCTAAATACGTATTTATTTGTTTGAATAGTGTTCAGGACTGAAAATTTGTGAATTTAAATTCAGAAAAAGAGATAATTATAACATTTCAGCATGGAGCCCATGGTTATAAACACGTTGCTTGAAAAAGCAACATGTTATTGTGTTTTCTGTTGACGCAATAAGTAAAACATTGGTTAGTCCTGAGATTTGAGTCAAAAGTATATGCTGTTCTATTTTTCAGCATTGATTAGGGAAAGTAATAGCTTAGCAATTAGGCTCTCTTCTTTTTTTCTTTTATTATTTGGATGTCTGATAATTGCATATATTTTCATTCAGACCTACTATGGGTAGCACTAAACCCCCAATTGAGACATCGATGAGCAAATTATTTAATTTTTCTCTGATGATTTATCTAAATAAAAACATAAACTAATAAATTTCACATTTATTAACTACTGCCATCACTGGAAAAAAATCATGCTTAATGTTTGTACAGTATATTACATATTATTATTTGCATATATTTCAAAAGTACATTAATAGAGAGCTACTACATATAAATTAATATAGTACTTAAAATAACACTTTTGTTCTTTCAATTTTTTAATAAATACATGTTGAACACTTACTATGCGCCAGACAGTGTTCTCGTTACTTGAGATACATCAGTGAAGAAAGTATACCCTCCCTCACCAAAAAATCCTTCTCCATGTTTATGTTGCATTTAGTAAAGTTTGTATAAACAAGAAAGATAATACATGAAAGAGATATATGTTAGAAGGTCATAGAAGTGATAAGTGCTATGGGGAAAAATAGAACAGAGTAAGGGGGATTGAGGATATGAAGGTGGGGTACAGGGAACTGATTGCAATTTTTAAAAGATGGACAAATTAGGCTTCATTGAACAGATGTTATCTAAGCAGAAGACTTGAAGATTGGAGGGGTGGGTCACACTGATATCTGGGGAAAAGTGTTTAAGACAGAGTCACAGCCAGTACAAAGGCCCTGAGGCAAGAGTGTTTATGATCCTAGTACAATTAAAATCTTGGCTTGATTAAAAAAAAAAGGAATATTATTTCTTTATTTATAAATATTTATTGATTACCTCTCGTACATTGCATATTAGGAAAATTGCTGGACATATGGGAGACGCATGTATTAGGAAAACAAAAACTCCATTCCTTAAAATCTATAAGTAAAGATAAAATAATCTGATCATAGGTAGCTCTAATTTAATGCAGACTATGATCAACAGCATCAGAGAGCTATAGAGTCTCTTAAAATTCAGAGAGGAAAGATCCATTCTGCCTGGGGTGATTATACAAAAGCAGACTATTATTCACTCTTATAGAGGGATAGGTTTGAAAAGTGATGGAGATTAGGGAAAGGGAGAGACTAGATCAAAGGCTAGGAAGTGGGGATGTGCAGGTCACTGTCAAGGATAATTGTCATTTACTTGGAAATAAATGCATTGGAAGGGGCATGGGTTCAACAAGGATGATAAGAATCTGATGACTGAATGTATGGGAGAAAATGAGTGGGGAAAAAGGGTAGTTGGCAAAAAATAACTTCCAAGCCAAGCTCATGTTCAGCCATTACACATCAGTTGCTGCTGTCTACGGCCCGTGTCTGTTCTCTTTGGTCAATGTCCCTGGCATACCACTTGGTCCTACTTCCAGGTGGGTAACAGGGATTGGGTAGCAGGGATTGGGTAACAGGGATCACTGAGGAGGCATTAGTAGTATGTGGTGCTTTGTGCTTATCTTTTCTTTCAGGTTTTTTTGTGATGTATTGTCATCGGGATTCTCCAAAGAGTGTAGAAACTTCAGAATTTGCACTGTGATTTTTTCCTTTGCTCATGGAAATTCAATGAGACATTCTCCTGGGTTTCAGTATCATTTTGAGTAGGCTATTTGAAGTTTGCATGAGTCAAACTATCAGTGGATAAAAAATTCGAAAGGCAGACCCACGTTTTAAGCCAGAGCTATCTAACCAACTAAGCCTGTGACCTGGGGACAAGTTTCCTAGTATACTCTGGACTGTAGTTTCTCTATCTAAAGAATGAGTCACTGTGCTGAGTATTCTTTAAGAACGCTTACAGACTCTACAACTTGAGGAAATCCACAACGTAACAACCAAAGATCCAAACTTCTTTCAGTAGCTGCTTTCATAAGTAGGAACAGTAGTCTTCAGCCTTAACTGTTAGGCCAAATACCATGACATCAGGTATAAGCAATTTTCAGTTTCAACAGGCAGCTTTTTTTGTTCAGCATCATTTTCTCAAAAAGTTTTGAGCCGTTTTTTTCTGTTTAAAAAATAAATATCAGCAACTAGACTTTATGTAAACTGATCTCTCATGTCATTTGCTTTTAATATTATAGCAGAATTTTTATTGTGTATAAATGTTATTTAAAATATACAATCTCTTTTACTATTCACGAAAGGTGATTGGGGCACAGAGTACTTTCACTAGTGGCTTCCTTTGGATGATACATCAATTTTCTGGCTTCAGATTTTGGCCTTGAGCAGGATATTGCCCATTCGTTGAATAACTTCCAAAAGCATTTGTCCTGAAGATTCTGAAATTTGCCAGAGGCAGTCTTGGAAGTGGTTGCATCCAAACCTGTGTGTCTTTTCTCATTTACCTTCTCTCTTCCATCCTCTTGGGAGAGATATTATTGAAAAGCCAACTCCATCTGGTTGCTTGCAGTCGGTGTTGAGGGACTGGGGGTAGCACAAAAACATGCTACCATTGATGAAAAAAGATGATGACAGGTAAACCATGAAGCACCCAGGCAAACTGGAAGGGCAGCAGCCAGACAATTAAACAGTCTATCTATGGAGAGACCTTGACATTGCTTTGTTTTGTGTGTTTTGCGTGCAAACCTGAATTTGAACAAGAATTTGTAAGAAGCATTTGTAAACCTGAATTTGTCTCTTTATAGGTGATATTTTGAATCCGGAGAGGCCCGCAGCTGCTGTCATTGCACAAACCCCAATTATCTTCTGTTCTCTTGTTTCAGATGCTTCCATGTGTCGTGACATATGCCAGTCTTCTTAGAAATGTGACTGGGAGTTTCTTACAGAGTTGGGAGCCAAGGCTGGGGATTGCAGCAAAAGCATTCTTTCCCTCCCTTATTAAAACACATGTGGTCAGAAAAGATTAGGGTCACTAGACATATGACAGGAGGGGAAAAAAGGCACCTTCTCTCTCAGTTCCTGGGTGAGAGAATGTCCCATTGTTTGGTAGCCAGTGAAGCCTCTTTTCATAATTATAAAACAAACAAGAATAATTCTTTGAACCCTGTAGATAAACTGGCAGAATCTGAAATGAAGATTAAGCAAAGCCTAATGTCAAGTCAATCACTGATACCAGTAGTTTTCAAAGTGTAATCTGTGAAACAAAAGCTATTTTTATAATAATAATAAGATGTTATTGGCCTTTTTCACTCTCATTTTCTAACAAATATACAGATTGAATGCAGAAGCAGAATGAGGGTCTGTCTTCTGTTAAGCTAGACATTAATGAGATTTGCTAAAAGGGAAAACATTGCTACTCTTTGCCTACATTTTTTCTTTTGTAAAACATAGTTATTTTTTTATAGATTGATATTTATATTAACATAATAGATTTGTTATTGTTATTTTAGTGAATCAACATTTTAAAATTTTCTCAGTTTTAATTTCTACTACGATATCTTTGATCAGTCAGTACAACTTACATATATAAAAGCTCTTCAGAGTCCTCAATAATTTTTAAGACTGAGGGAACCTGTGACAAAAAAGTTTGAGAACTGCTGATTTAAACAAAAAGACAACTAAGGGATGCAAGTTCCAGGCAACTGGTTGTTGAAGTGTAAAGACAGCCATAAGTAAGAGACATAAGAATCTTAGAGGGTCTTTCTTAGTGTCATTCTTATAGGATTTGAGGTGTTGTTTGTATGTTTGTTTGTGTTTTTTAGAGTAGTTTTAGGTTCACAGCAAATTGAGAAGAAGAAACAGAGATTTGCCACATACCCCCTTCCGTACACATGTACAGCCTCCCCCACTACCAACATCCCCCACCAGAGTGGCCCATTTGTTACAACTGATGAACTCACACTGACACATCCTTATAACCCACAGTCCGTAGTTTACATTAGGGTTTACTTTTGGTGGTGTACGTCTATGGGTTTGGACAAATATGTCATGACATCTACCATTACAGTATCATACAGAGTAGTCTTACTGTCCTAGAAATCCTCTGTGTGCCATCATGGCCATGTACAAGCTCCAGTTATGAGGGAACAAAAGCCGAGTTGTCAGAAGAGACCAGCTGGTAAAGAAAGGATAATAGATTATTGCACTTAGAAAAAAAGCAGGGATACCAGAAGAAAGACCCTGAGACAGACAGTGGCTAGTGCAGTTTCATTGGCCTGTACCTTTCTCATTGTAGCCTCTGTCTTTTCTGTAAATTCTCTCTTTAGTGGCTTGAGTTCCTTGTAACCAAAAGAGCTGAGTAAAACCTAGAATAACACAGGGATGCAGATTAATAATAAGGACCAGCATAGTTTGTATGATTCAGACTGGAATTTGATTCTGAACTTCCTAGTAGCCAAGGCAAAAGGGAGATTGCTAATCTTGAAACTATAATACAATAAAAAATAAGGCAGTTTTAAAGGTAGTAATATTTTTCGAACACTGAATTTAAATCCATCACTCTCTTATGTATGAAAGTTCCTCAAAAAATTAAAAATAGAATTAACATATGATCCAGCAATCACACATCTGGGTATATATCCAAAAGAATTGAAAGCAGGATTTTGCAGAGATATTTTAAAGAGATATTTAATGAACATTCTTGTTCATTAAAGCATTATTCACAATAGCCAAGAGGTAGAAGCAAGCCAAATGTCCATCAACAGATGAGTGGATAAGGAAAATGTGGTGTATACATAACAGTGGAATATCATGCAGCCTTAGAAAAGAAGGAAAGCCCATCACATGCTGTAATGTGGATGAAATTTGAGGACATTATACTTAGTAAAATGATTCCCCTCATGAAGCATATAAAGTAGCCAAAATCATTGAATCAAAAAGAGTAGAAAGGTAGTTGCCACAGACTGGGATGAGAGAAGAGAAGGGATTAGTGTTTAATGGATATAGAGTTTGTTTTGCAAAATGAAAAAGTCGTGGAGATTGGCTGCCCAACAACGTGAATATGCTTAACACCACTGAACTGTACACTTAAAAATGGTTAAAATGACAAATTTAATGTTATGTGTTTTTTACCACATTAAAAAAAAGCCCTCTCTTCAGTAACGGCTTTGCATAGGTGCACAAATAACATTACCTCATAAAGCTGTGTGCTGTTTTATATGACACTTTTGCTGGGTAGTTACATAGAGTGTTACGGCAAGTGTTACAGTGACCGGTCCCAGGGGACTAACCGAGCAGCACGCAGAGAGTTGGAGAGTCAATGTTTAATCTCTTAACGCCAGCGGGCCCAGAGGAGACAAGTCTCCAAATTCTGAGCACCTCTTCCAGGTTTTTGTCAGGTTTTATACTCTTTTTGGGGGGTTACTTTTAACAAATCTCACACAAGTATAAATGATTAACCAATTAGCAAAAAGATTTAAAAGTTATTCAATAAACAATAATTCTTACAAGCGGTATAATTATGATAGGCTTATAACAAATATTATAATCGTGACAGGCTTGTAGCTTGCTCAACTGTTCTGCGGTTTTAGCTTGCAAGGCTGACAGGTGTCAGTATCTATTTGCTGCTTTGTGGTTTTAAGAATTGGCATGGAAATTTCCCTAACAAGAGGATTTTATTTCTTCCTTCATCCTTTATCACACTTGGGCTGAATTAAGAGTTCCTATTTAGTTTTTGGATGACCTTGCTGGTTGGTTTGAGATGCATTTTTCTGAGAGGAGAGAAAAATCTACATAGGGAATATAACTATAATTTAGTTTTCTTCATAAAAATTAGACCCGTCAAGCATTAAATCCATTTATATTTCTCACATGGAGCAAACATGACAAAGAATCAGTAACAGATCATCTAATTTTAGATTATATTTCTATTCTTAAAGTAATGTTATATTTTAAGAAATAGGAGCTCACTGGCAAACTTAAATAAAGCAAGAAACCAAAAACTGGATTTTAAAAAAATATGAAAGTTACCATGATTCTATTATTGGAATTCTTGAGGATCTATTTCATTGAACCTTACTCAGTAGGTGAGTAGGTGGGCAGTGCTTGGAACTGTGTATTATTTCTTCACTGGTAAACTGAAAGGAGTCAGGGTGACTATGGAAACAGCAAAAGAACCAAACTCATTAAATTATTATTGATCGTTTAAAACTTTTTATGTTTTGCAGCAGTTGAACATTACTTTATAAAAGAAAGAAAGAAATAGGAAAAAACTGGCCAGTTAATGTACTTCGGCCAGGGTAGGGGCTGCTATCTCAACATGTATATGAAATTGAGATATCTCTGTGTGGGGTGCAGATACTTTCATTTCTTCCCGTGTGTCTTAGTCCGTTCTGGCTGCTGTAACAAAATAACTGAGATTGGGTAATTTATAAACAACAGAAATTTATTTCTCATAGTTCTAGAGACTGGCAATTCTAAGATCAAAGCACCGGCAGGTTTAGTGTCTGGTGAGGGCCCCGTCTCTGCTTCCAAGATGGCACCTTGAAGGCTGTGTCCTCTGCGGGGACGACCTCTATATCAGAAGGGATGGAAGGGGCAAAAAGGGTGAATGCTTGCTCAAACCTCTTTTAGAAGGGCCTTATTCCATTTAGCCACCTCCTAAAGGTTGTGCCTTTTAGTAATACCACATTGGCAATTAAGTTTCAACACATGAATTTTGGGAAGGACACAAACATTCAAACTGTAGCAGCGCTCCTAGGCCTTACTATGACCCTGCCATGCCCATTGCCCTGGACGGAACCAAAAACCACAGCACTGTGATCCTAGTCTTTTTTTCCGTTACTTCCTGCCTTTCACAGAAGGATCCAAAACATCATTGAGAACTTGTGGTGTGCAGAAGCCTAAGGATGACCAGAAAACAAATTCTTACCTTTCATTTGAGTAAAAACACGAAGTACTGCTTTTTGGTCTCTTACTTAGACTGACAAAAAGTTCAGTTAACAACTTGACTCAGATAAGGTGACCTCGGTTACCAAACAAGAAACGTGGTGTATCTACTTGACAGATACGTTTTTATAAGCCAGTAGAAACGAACGACTGTTCTTGTGAAACATGCCGCAAGAGTTGTGAGTGGCATGGATATTCACAAAAAGGCATGGGCCTTTTTGTACATTCTTTAATGATGGGACATGCTAGAAACTTTTTTTTTTGAATACAGTGTTGCCCAAATAAAGTGATGTTACCATCTGATTGATTCATTCTGCAAGGCTTGGTTTTATAGGAATTCAAAGAAACAAAGATGAGTAGAAAAGGCGTTGACCAATCTACAAAGAAGCTTAATAGCTTTCTCTGTTTATATTCTTTTCTCTCCACCCCCAGCCCAAAACATTGGTTACTACTTACATTGCAGCTTAAATAGTCTTGCCATTTTTCTTTTTCTCTTTTCTTCTTTTTCCTTAATTTAATCTGAAACATCAAAGAAACTTTTCTTTTCTTCTACATTTTAGGAATAGAATGGTGTTTCATTCTGCCTTTGGAGTTACAAGTGTGTTAAATATCCCACATAGCCAAGTACCCTAGCCAAGATTGATCACCTCACCTCTAACTGCCACAAATCAAGTTTTTAAGTGGATTAATAGTGAGCCTCCCAGGAACTATGATATCACTGTTTTTCAGTTTTAGTTCAAAGTTAGCACCTATAAATATGCCCTTTTTTTTTTATAATTCACAGTTTAACAAATAAAAAAATGATCCCATTCACAGAAGTTAAAAACATAAATCTAGATATAATTTTTTAAAAGAAATATGTGAAACTTAGTTGAAGACAATCATAAAATTTTACTGGTATACATAAAAAAGACCTTTAAATGTTGTCTTCCTGAATTTATAGGTTTAATGCAATTCCAATCAAAATTCTTAATGTGATTTTTTCCTTTTTGTTACATAAAAGATTATTTTAATGTTCATCTAGCTACATTTTTTTTAAGATGAGAAATTCAGAGACACATGGCCTTTTTGTTAACACATAATTTATATCTTCAGTAATTAAATCATTTTGGTTCTGGAGCAGGAATAGAATAGCAGTCAGTAGAACAGAGGTAGATAACCCCCAAACAGACTCCATTATATATAAGAATGTAAAATATAGTAAAGAAGACACTATATGTCAGTTGTGGATGGGAAAAGTTATTAAATTAATGACACTGAAGCAGTTGGTTTGCTTTTAAGAAAAAGATTGATTTTAATCCTCACCCCATGTCATATACCAAAATAAATCCCAGGAGCTTGAAGCATCTTTAAATGTATAAAGAAAAACAGAAACTAGAAGTAAATTGAGTGGACATTTATAAAATATGTATAAAGAAGAATGCTGTAAGCTTGAAACATGGGAAGTCATAAAGGAAAATATCATATTTAACTACATAAAATTCAGAACTTCTTAGCATTACAAAAAAGCTACTTAAATATTATTTTTCAAAAACACTAAATAGTTGCTTGAAATATGACACAGAAAGGAAAATATCCTCCATCCATGGCAAACATATACAAATAGATAAGAAAAACACTAAAATCCTGTAGATAGCAGAAAAGTCACAAGAGGAAATACTAAGGGCTAATCAACATTTTAAAGTGTTAAATTTTTTTAAATTCTATTTTTATCTAAATAGTAGGAATTTTAGGATATACATGTTTGCTGGACTTGGATAATATAGGCACTCTAGAACACTAATGGAAAGGACATAAATAGGCACAAACCATTTAGAAGAAATATTGGTAATATTTATCCAGAGCTTTAGAATTATTTTTACCTTTATGTCAACAATTTTATTTCTAGAAAACCATCCAAAGAAAATAATCATAAAATAGACAAAGATTATTTGTAAGTATATTCTCATTCTCATTATTTTTATGATAAAACATTTGATTTGTGTCTTAGAAATGTAACAGTTAGGGACTAATTAGATAAAATCCTGCATAGCCTTCCAATGTGATAGCCATAAAAACTTATTTTTCAAAGAATGTTTAATGACATGAGAAACGCTCATGTGATAGTGCTGATTAAGTTAAAAAGGAGAGCTACAAGTATGTGTAGCATGTGTTTGTATATATGCCGTGGAAAAGCTTGAAAAGTTGAATTCTTTCTAATTCTTCAATCAGAGTTGTTCAATATATTCCAGAAGGTGTTTTTTTTTTTATTATTATTTTTTAAGGAAAGCTCCTTAATTCATTTTACAAAAGGTAGCATTTATTTATTTTACTTAACTATCACAAAGTGCTTACTATGTGCTGGGCACTGCTGTAAAGCATTTTTTATATTAATTCAGTCTTCACAACAATCTTATGAGGCTGTTTGTTAACAGAGGAGGAAAGTGAAGGATAGAGATCTTGAGCAACTCGCCCAAGATCATAAAACTAGTATGTGTTTTAGCTGGGATTTAAACCAGACAATTTGGCTCCAGTGCCCGAGCTCTGTGCTTTGCTATCTTTAAACCAAAACCCAGTGAAGATGGCACCAAAATGGAAAACTACAGACCGATAATACTTTTAAATATATGCATGTAAAAGTCCTTATAAAATGTTAGCATATCAAATCTAGTAGTGCACTAAAGGAAGAATGTACCATGACAAGTTTGGATTCTTTCAGGAATTCAAGAATGGCTCAATATTAGGAAATTTATCAGAATAGTCAATTACTTTTATAAATTGAAAATTTTTTTTAAAAAGCTTTGTATAATAGATACCAAAACACATTTAATTAAATTCAGCAGGTACTCTTAATAAAAATTTCAGATAAAACTAAAATAAGGTGATTTAATTACTGAAGATATAAATTATGTGTTAACATAAAGGCCATGAGTCTCTGAATTTCTCTTCTTAAAAAAAGGTAGCTAGATGAACATTAAAATAATCTTTTTACTTAAAACTTAGTCAAGGTTGTTTGCCAAAGTCAACAACAAATAATATATTAAATGCTATGATAGCATACTAAAACTTAAATATATATGTATATCTAAACCAAAAGCTATTTTTAGTCTGTATGAGCAGTAACTCTTTAGAAATTGAAATGAAAAAAATTTCCATTCAAACTGGTAAAGAAAAATTGTGTTTAAAGACCTGAGTATGTTTCTCATGGAAGACATATTACAATTGAAATATTATTCCTTCCCAAATTAAAACTTAAAAGATGGAACACAGTTTCAATTCACAATGCCATGGTTGTTTGTTTATTAAAAAATAAAAAATTTCAGTACTACAAAAGATCAATAAATAAAATTCAAAGGCAGAGTATTAGGAGAGAAAATATTGTCTATTCACATCTTAAAGGGTTACTATCCCTAATAATCAAAGAATTTCTACAGTTCAGTAAGAAAATTACAAATGCAATAGATAAAAAGAGGCAAAGGATAGGCCACATCATACACACTGCTTCAGATTTTTTTTAATTTTACTTCTATTCTTGGTTTTCCTGGCATCTCGTTGCTGGCACCCTAAGGCCAAAACCCAGAGTCTCTGGTTCCTCTGTTGCTTTCTGAATTGTATGAAGTACGCTACGCAAGGCCGAAAGTCTGACTTCTCCCGTGGCTGCTAATGGAGTGAGGTAGTATTAATATAACTTTCCAGAAGGAGAGGGAAGCTAAACTCCGGTGGAGCTATGATCAAAATTCAAAGGAAGATGGAAGAGAACTGGCAGATAAATTCCTGCCCCATCCCTCCTTCCAGTGGACTCTTCCAAAACCTGGTGTTCAGTTTTGTGTGTCCAGACACTTCCTGTATACTGGAGAACCAGGTGGGCTTCTTCATGAAACTTGGGCCACTTGGTGATGCGCCACCGTCTTTCTCTGCTTCACTTTGCATTTCCCTCGCTTACTGCTGATATTGCCCCTCCAGTTAAAGCATTAGACTGAGGCTTTGCCTCAGGCTCTGTTTTCTAGGGAGCCAAACTACAGTGGAATTTGAACAGAAAATTCATAGAACAGGAAATGAAAATGGCAAACAAACATAGAAAAAAGTTCTCCAGCTCATAAACAGGGTAATGCACATAAACCACAATGAGACGTTATTTTTTTTTTTGCACATCAGTTTGGCAAAAATTAAAAAGATGAAAAGCATTCAGTGCTGATGTGATATGGGAAGCTGTGCTGTCATGTGAAGGTCAGGGTGGATAGGAAGCAAATGGCTGTAAACTTCCTGGAAAGTGATCTGGCAGTGTCTATTAAAACATTAAGTGTACTTATGTGAGCCAGCAATCTCTTCTGTGTATACATTAATTCATATGAATACATGTGCAAAGACCTTTCTTGCAATATTGTTGTCGTAAGTAAAAAATAGCAGACAAGTGGCAATATCTATCAAATGTTAAATGTCATACCCTCCAATCCAACAATTTTACTTTAGAAACTTTTATAGAAACACAGCTAGAGATATTTGAAGACACAATATATATAATGTAATCTTTTTAATAAGGAAAACTGGAAACAAAATAAACATTTATCAATAAAAGAACATTACAGTACATCCCATGCAGTCATTAAAAGGAACGAAGTGGATAAGTATGTTCTCATATGGAATGATATACATGATTTATAAAAAGAAAAAAAGCATTGCCAAGTAGTTGTAACATTTTGTTTTATTATATATAATATTATAATAATACTTTCCGTAATACTTATCTCTGAGAAATGGAATCACAAGGGACTTTTTAATATTTATCCATCTTATATTCCTTAGAATAACATATTGTTTTTATGATTAAAAATAGGAAAACTGACAAAATCTCTCAAATTTTCTCCATGATTATATGTTTTTATTATCACAGGAATAACAAATGAACAAAAAATTAGGTTTGTCAATTCAGTGAACGGGTAATTTTATTTCGTATGTATGTATCAAATCCTAAATGCAAACCTGCATCAGATTGTCTTATTTTATACCTTCCCTTGTTCCAAAAGAAATTGAAGTGTCTTTTGCCCAAGCTAAGGAACTGTATCAGTATATTCAAAATATCATGAACTATGTGAACTCTAAACATTTGTCCAAATAACCATTGTCCTTAATAAACGTATTTGTGTGTTATGATGTTTGGGATCCTCTAAAGTGTGGGGCTCAGGGTCAAAGTTGTCTCGCTTGGGGTTAAAGGTCAATAGGGAATTGACGTTGAGACGTGTGCGGGGTTTCCCTACCCACACTGTAAGCTCCTTATGAACAAGCTACTTTACCTTTTAAAAATTTGTCCACTCCATTCAGTTGTGTGAGTCTTAACTCTTCAGAAATGAGAAGTGGATATAATGCCACTCCTTGAGGGAATAACGATATGAATTTTAAAAGTGACGAGTTGAACGTTGTTATTACTGAGAAAATTATGGTGAAGAAAATCCACGTGTAGAAAAGCTTCATAAAGGGGGCTGGGGCACAGAAGTGCATAACCAAAGGAACTTTGTGGCCGCGTCCATTCTCTACATCACCTCCTGCTTTACCTTTGTGACAATTACCACACAAACAATAACATCATTATTTTCTTCTAGAAAATTTCACAAACTATATGAACTCAGTAAACACCCAGACAGCAAGTCAGGAGTTTTGTGTCTGTCCTCTCGCCCCTTTTTTTTTTTAAGTCATCAAAGAAAAATTCTGGATGTTTCCAAATGGTTCGAAAATATTCATTGTTTCATTTTTAGGCTCAGATGAAGGCATTAATTTCTCATACTTTGCAGCTTCCCTTATGTTTGATAATTTACTTTTTAAGGATATATGGATATTTTGCATTTGAAAGAAGCTAAAGGACTCAAAACCTGGCTGGGTCCCGTAAACACTTGATTGGCTTCTACTGTCTGTGTAGATGCTTAGGTGAAACCGTACACACTCACTTTTTATGTATCCCCACGAAGAGTACAATGTGCTACATAGGAACTGATTTTTTCAGTAAATTTGACATCCAAACTGATCTCATCAGATTGGGAGGTGCCTTCTACATATGCGTTTTACCAGTATTTCCTGATTACCTGCTGCTGTGCCAAGACACTGTGCAAGGTGCCCTGGGAATACAGGGAATGATTAAGGTGCAGCCATGAGCATCTTGTAGTAAGTAAGTAACGGGAAATAAATTACTGATGTGAAAAACAGAATCTTTAAAACGTCTAATTTATTTCTTTAGAAGAAAATTGCTCACAGGTGAGACCCTTGCAAATTTTCAGCTGTGACACTCTTGAGAGGAGAAGTATTTTAAATCAAGTTCATTTACAAAGTTGACCAGTGTCAAGACTCTGAACTTGATCCAGTATTCTTCTCATGCATACACACACAAAAAAAGTGAAGAATTGTAAGGTAAAAATTATGATAATTGCATTGGATCATAATTATTATTGTCACTTTTAAAGAGGTACAAAAATGCTGAATTAATGGGCACAATACTAATGTTAGTTGAAGCTGTGATGACAATTTACTTTATACAATCTGGTTGTATCAAAACATAGTTATCCACTTAAAGAATTTCTTCTAGCTTAATATTTTTCTTTTCTTTTGCAGGAGTTTATTTTGTCAGAAGATTATAACAAGATGACTCCCGTGAAAAACTATCAAGGTAGGGAGTGAGAGGAGTGTTTTCATTATCCGGACTTTAAAATATTTCTTGATGGTTTTCATTGCCACAAGAGAGTACTTACTTCACAAGAGTCAGGGGAACAAAACAGAGCAACCCTGGTTTTTTTTGTTTTTTGTTTTTTTTTTTTTTTTTAGACAGGGTCTTGCTCTGTTGCCCAAGCTAGAGTGCAGTGGTGTTACCATAGCTCACTGCAGCCTCAAACTTCTGGGCTCAACTCAAGCAATCCTCCTGCCTCAGCCTCTCAAGTAGCTGGGACTATAGGTGCATGCCACCACACCTGGCTAATTTTTTGTATATTTTGTAAAGATGGGGTCTGACTGTATTTCTCAGGCTGGTCTCAAACTCCTGAGCTGAAGCACAGTCCTTCCGCCTGGGCCTCCAAAGTGCTAGGATTACAGGTGTGAGCCATCAAGCTGGGCCCAGAGCAACCCTTTGAAGTGAATGTTGTTCCAGTTTTTGAATTAAGGAGCTGAGGCACAAATAGGTGGGTAACTTGCCTGTGGTCCTGCCGCTGGTCAAGTGCAGAGCCAGACTAGGTCGGCATGACTCCCAAACCCACTGCCTTTGTCTTCCAACTACACCATGCTGCTTCTTAGCAGTGCAGCAGGCTCGGAAAGTGGGGCCACTGTAAAGCTGCCTTAAATGGGACTCATTTCATATTTGGTTAAATGTTTGAAAATGCTCAGAGTATTCATACTGTCCAAGGGAGAGAATTGTGGTTTTATCGGGTCTTCAACATTGGCAGGTCATCTTCGTAATATAGCTCAGGAACAATTTTTGGAAGGGATTTCTTTATCCAAACCAACAATCTTGTGGAATCAGAACATTACAAGAGGACCTTTTAACACGTCAAGGTCATTTCATCTAGATCTCTTGACTTCATTTCATCCTGTGTGATCATTCAGCTGCTCCTTTAATGTCTCCAGAGACGTAACAACCATTCTGATTTTGGAAAATTCTAAGCATTGAGTACTGTACTTTAAGTTTTGGAGCTGAAATTCATTTCTCTGTAGATTATATTATTCTTTAATTTATTAATTGAGTACCTACTGTATTCCAGTAACTAAGGATTGTAATAGTGAACAAGACATGTTTAGTGTCTGTCTATAAAGCAGTTTATCATCATGTGGAGAATGCTGACAGGTAAACACCATTCAAATGTTGTGTGATAAGTGCTAGAATGTTCCCCTATTGGTCTTTGCGCAGCTGGTTGGAGCCACAAAAACTGAGTACAATCTCTTTTACATATGGCAGCTTTTCAATTATTTTAAAACAGCCATGACAGTTCCTACTGTTGTCCTTCCCTCTCCTCCTTCACTCTTCTTTTTTTATTAATACTTCCCTTTTCCAGCCTAAACATGTCTCCAACTCTTATTTCATTTGACCTGAGCTTTTGTTCTTTAAAAACGTTTTTTTACATATACCCCATAAATATATACACTTATTATGGATCAATTTTTAAAAAACATTTCTTAAAAAGTTTTTTTTAATTGTCTTGGTCACAGAGTTGGGATATCATATTGTACCTTTAGGACTATTTAAAATATGGCATGTTTTGGTAGGTAGCCTTTAAGATGACTCCAAATGATAACGCCTCCTGGTATTCACGCTCCTACCCTGTAGTGTGTGCCAGACCTAGAACATGGCAAGTGATGGATATCGCATCCAAGATTAGGCCCAAAGAGACTGGGACTTCCATCTTACTTGCCCTCTCTTGCTCTCTTGCTTGCTTTCCCTCGTGGAAGCCAGTGCTATGTTGTGAGCTGTCCTATGGATAAGCCCATGTGCTGAGGAACACATACATTAGCCTAGGCCTATACAGGGTCAGGATCATCAATATCACTGTCCTCCACCTTTACATCTTGTCCGACTGGAAGGTGTTTAGGACCAGCAACACAAATGGAGTTCTCATCTCCTGTGATAATGATGCCTTCTTCTGGATACTTCCTGAAGGACCTGCCTGAAGCTTTTTCACAGTTAACTTTAAAAAAAAAATAAGTAGAGGGAATATGCTCTAAATTAATGATAAAAAGTGTGGTATAGTAAATGCATAAATCAGTAACAAAGTCATTTATTATCATTATCAAGTATAATGTGCTATACATAGTCGCATGTGCTAGACTTTTATACGGCTGACAGCATGGTAGGTTGGTTTACACCAGCATCGCCACAAACACGATAACGTGCTGCACTGTGATGTCACTAGGCAATAGGAATTTTTCAGCTTCATTATAATGTTATGGGACTACCATCCTATATGTGATCCATCATTGATCAAAACATCATGTGTGGAGCATGATGGTATTCACACAAAAACTCATACACAAATATGCATAGCAACATTATTCATAATTGGCAAAAAAATGGAAATAACCTCAATGTTCATCAGTGAATGAATGGATAAGCAAAATGTGGTATATACATACAATTAATTATTTGGCTATAAAAAAGGAATGACATACCAATACGTGGTGCAGTATGGATAACCCTTGAAAACTTATGCTTAGAGAAAGAAGCCGTACCCCAAAGGCCACATATTGCCTGATTACATTTATATGAAATGTCAGGAATAGGAGAATCCATGGAGAGAGAAAATAGATTAGTGGTTTCCCAAGGATGGGATGTGGAGTTTCATTTAGGGTTGATAGAAATGTTCTGGAACTAGATAGCAGTGATGATTGCATGACATTGTGATTATACTAAAAACCAATGAATTATACACTCTAAAATGGTTAAAGTGGTAAAATTTATGTTATGTGAATTTTATCTCAATAAAATTTTTTAAAAAATCAATCCTAATAAAAACTAAAGGCATTACAAGAAAGGAAAACTACAGACCAATATCTCTCATGAAAATAGATGCAAAAATCCTCAAAAAAACTAGCAAATCAAATCCAAAAATGCATAAAAAGAACTTTATAGCATGACCAAGTGGGATTTATTCCAGATATGCAAAGCTGGTTCAATATTAAAAAGTCAATGTAATCCATCACATCAACAGGCTGAAGAAGAAAAATCATATCATCACATCAATTAATGTGGAAGAACCATTTGATAAAATCTAATTCATAATAAAATATTCTCAGCAAACTAGGAATAAAGGAGAACTTCTTCAATTTGATATAGAAACATCTGCAGAAATCCCATAGCTAACATCATACTAAATGGTGAGAAAATAGATACTTTCCTCTTAAGATCAGGATCAAAGCAAGGATGTAGCCTCTCATCATTCCTATTCAAAAAGGACCAGACATCAAGCCCACCATTTTCTTAAATAAGCTTCTCATCTGAAGCTTAGTGATAAGTATGTATCTTTGAAATGTTTCTTTTTGAATAAAAGAATTCTTTCACCATAGAAAGAGTGTGTGCTTTGAGTTTGGGGTTTTTTGTTTTGTTTTGTTTTGTTTTGTTTTCCAATAGTCACAGGCAGCCTGACACTGAAAAGAGAACTGACTATGACAGTAGAGACTAGGGTTTTCATTTTAGCTTTGTCACCCATTGTTTATGTAGCTTTGAGCAGGTCACTTAACATTTCTTGGCTCTATGTCCTCTGGACATGAAGGCCACTCAGAGGCCTAACCCCCCCCTTATCTTCTAGGGCTGTTATCACTTGGACTTAGAAAGTGACAGTTAGAAGGCCAAAGGCCCCTTCAGGAGAAAGAGGGGTGAGGTGCTAGGGGCCACTTTCTGCCCAAAATAGACTTGGGTACACCTGGACTCATTTGAGAGTTTGTTTTTATTCCACCACTGGTGAAACTTGAATTGGACACAGAAATGAAAAGATCTTCAGGAATTTCTCCAAGATGTCATATCTTTTAGTTAAAGCCTGTGTTTTGATCTTGGTGGTGGCTGGTACTCTGAAAGGCAGGCATGTATAGTTGAGAAATCATAGTAATACTGCTTCCGTATCCTCTTAGATTCTCCACGCTTCAAATAGCAGATCTTAAAACATCCAGCATTTGTTGAATGACTATCCTGTGGGTTTCACTCTGGTTCTGATCATGTTATGTGGTAGCCAGTCTAAAAGGTCCCATTTTGCTAAGGTAGGATTGGTTGTAAAATGAGGAAATCGGCCACAGGATCATTACCATGATTAAGCTGGAGAATGTTATTTAAGTACCTGGCACTTGTTAGATACTCAGCAATTGGCAGATAATATTGTTACTGCCAGCAGAGCTGCATTTATCCGTCCATACTGCCTAACTCTGTTTTCATGATCAAAATGGAAAACTCGTGCCCCACCGGACCCTAGGAGCAGGGCCCAGTAAGGTCTAGGCTGCAGGATATGTTTTCGTTCATTCCACTCTGCTTTATTCAGTGATCATAGGAACCCTGCACCTCACTACCTGGAATTGTATAAGAAGAAGCAAGCCAAAATCCTCCTGCCTGATTTCATTCGGTAACTGAGAAGCCACAAGACCTTGACCAAACTACTGAACTTCATTGTGCCTCACTTTGCTCATATGTAAAATAGGGAGATCAGAGAGGTGATAGGAATGGTCTCTTCTAACTCTGAAATCATGTGATGCAATAATTATGATGATATTGCCCTTGATATTGCCCTTATATATGAACACCTCTAGGAAATTTGCACTCATTATCATTCATATGGTGTACACACACACACTTTGGCGTAAGGGATATTTCATTCTCTTTAATATGGCACTTGGGGATAATTCTGTTCTCCTTTCCATGCATTTAATTTTTTAAAGAAAACTGTTCATCTAGAACATTGTTATGGGTTTTTAAGACAGACTTCATCAAAAAAAGAACAGTATGGTCTTTATTAATTTTTTGTAAGTGCACATACACTAACCACAGTGGCCGTATTATATGAGCATTGTTCCCAGTGTGTTTTGTGGTCACACTGGGTCTGACGCTCTAGTCCAGCAGCCCTAGCCTGTCTGAGGGAGGTGGCCCAGGCCTTTGGTAACGGGAGCTCTCTGTGGCAGCCCTTGAGTTGGCACGTTGGGTAGAGGGAGTATGGGGAAGAGATGGATGGTTTTTTAAATATCATAAAAAAACTTAGATGTGCCTGCCTACAGAAGCATACCCCGGACTCTGATGAGAATCATTGTTCTACCCCGTCCTTGACATGGTTATGCTGTTCAGCATATTCTGGGAGGGGAGAAGAGAATGGTACATCTCTGCGGACCATGCCTTTCCAACCTCCTTAGGATACTTTATAGGTTGTTCTCTTTTCTCTTGATTTTCAGCACATCAGAGCAGAGTGACGATGATCCTGTTTGTCCTGGAGCTGGAGTGGGTGCTGAGTACAGGACAGGACAAGCAATTCGCCTGGCACTGCTCTGAGAGCGGGCAGCGCCTGGGAGGTTATCGCACCAGTGCCGTGGCCTCAGGTCTGCAGTATCCTTTGCGGGACAAGATATCTTGGTGGGAACTTAGCTGTTGACCTCTTTGATTGATGACATTTGGGGGCCTGTGCATCTTACAAGGTTTTGTTGTTATTTGCCGTGTTGTCCTATGTGATGAAGATGCTCATAGACCGTCCTGAAGCGCAAGTCATCGAGGTTCCTCATGTTAGTGGAGTGAAGTGAGGCATTTTCACCTGAAATAATATACACAACTGGACAGGTTGTGTGTCTACTGTGATACAGGGTCTGACATCTAGACAGGACACAGCCCAGATCTGTGAACCTCAGCTGTCAGAATTATGGTACATGGAGATGAAACCATCACCAAAATATAATCTTTAATTTTTGTACAAAAGTAATTTACACATAGATAGTCAGGTTGTGAACATTCCCACTGATGCCTGGGAAAAGAACCACAAGATTCCTATTCATTTTAAAAATAGTTACTGAGAGGCTACTATGCCAGGACCAGAGTGATCAGCAGGTATCTACATGGTAATATTCTATCTTAGTTCTATGCATGAGACTTTTCCAGGATTTGTGGGATGGTATTCTTATCTCCCAAATTGCCAATGTGTTCAGGGTAAATCCCTGCTGATACTGGATAATTCTCACATTTGGCCATCTGGGCTCCAATAAGCACAGTATTGACCAGTGTGTAGCATGGGTGGATGATGCTACCATTGTAGGGAGTAAAGGACCCTGAGATTCTTAGTCTCTCCACCTGCTGAAGAATGAGGAAGTAGGTGGAAACAGATCACTTGTCAGGAAGAAACAGTAAGGCCTGCTTTCTAGTTTCATCTGCATATTTATAAAATGCCTGTTCAGTGATTCTTAACAACCTGACAAAGCATATTGCTGGTTTTTTGCAGCCATGTGGCAGGAGATTTATTTTTGTGTGTATGTAGGCTAATATCCCTCTTACTTTTCTCACTGGAAGGGCAAGGTGAAGAAACTAACAATGGCCATTGTGGAAGGTTGTGAAAGTAGCAAGTTCCCAATAAGTCCAGAGGCAAGGTTGATAAGGAATGGAAAGCAAGATCAGTTTATCTTTGAGACGGTAGTACCACCTGTTAATAAAAGAAACTCCAAACTTGACTTTCTACAAGCCAGTTCAGATGAACATAGTGCTTGAATTGAAATACATGAACTCTCTTGCTAAAACATTAATGGTTCCTTATAGCGTTACAGTGGAAGGGCCCTTTGAGATCATCCAGTCCAGCCCCTCTGTCTTAGTCTGTTTGGGCAGCTCGAACAAATTGCCCTAGACTGGGTGTCTTACAAACAACAGAAATTTGTATCTCGTACTTCTGGAGGCTGGCAAGTCTAAGATCAAGGCATCAGCACATTCATTCAGTGTCTGGTGAGGGCTTGCTTCTTGCTTCATGGACAACTGTCTTCTTACTGTGTCCTCACAGGGTAGGAGGGGCAAAGGACACTCTTGGACCTTATTTTAGAGGCACTAATTCCATTTGTGAGAGCTCCAGTATCCTGACCTAATCACTCCCAAAGGCCTCACCTCCAAATACCATCACATTGGGGGTTAGGTTTCAACATTTGAATTTCCAAGGGGCATAAGCATTCAATCTTCCTTACCACACGTACACACAAATTATAACTATGGGTGGTAATGGATGTGTTAATTAATTTGACTGTGCTAATCATTACACAATACATGTATATCAAATAATCACACATATACCTTGAATATATACAATTTTTATTTGTCGATTAAATACTTTTTTAAAAAATTCAGGCTGGGTACAGTGGCTCACGCCTGTAATCCTTGTACTTTGGGAGGCTGAGGCAGGAGGATTGCTTGAGGCCAGCAGTTCAAGGGCAGCCCAGTCAACATAATGAGACCCCTCATTTCTACAAAAAATTAAAATAAATTTGACAGACATGGTGATATACACCTATAGTCCCAGCTGCTCAGGAGGCTGAGGCAGGAGGATCTGCTTGAGCCCGGGAGTTGGAGGTTGCAGTAAGCTATGATGATGCCACTGGACCCTAGCCTGGGTGACAGTGTGAGACTGTGTCTCAAAAAAACAAAAAAAAAAAATCAGTCTCTAGCATGCTTATTTTACAGATGAGCCAGCTGAAGCCCAAAAAGTGTTCCCACACCTCATCTAAGGCCACCCAGCCAGTAAGTAGGAAAATCCCTACCAGAACCCAGGTCTTCTACCTTGGATTTGATTTTTTTTTTTTTTAAACCATTATACTGCATTGTTCCTTTGAGAAAGAACTATTGACATCAGTATAATCTGGTCTTATGCTGGCTTACGTATCACTAGCCAAGCCTAGTGAAATAGCTTCTATACATCTTCTGTATCACTTAGCCAAGCCAAGGACTATGGGAAAAAATACAGATCTCGCCCTGAAGAAGCCAGCTTTTTAAACTATCTGAAAATGAAAAGCAGAAAACAAATGGCAGAGTTAAACTAGCCCTGACTGTGATGGTCTTTCATAAGATTATAGCCACCAGCTCCTCTCTTTAGACATCTCCAAAAGTCATCCTCATTTTCTGACTATTTCCTTTGGCCACACTGTGTGGTTTACCAAGCAGACATTCATGCAATTGGGTATCAGAAGCTTGCGTGTGTGTGTGTGTGTGTGTGTGTGTGTGTGTGTGTGTGTTTGTGTGTGTGTGTGAGCTTCTGAGCTTCAGTTCCCAGTGTAAGTGCCCATCCAGCCAACCTCACTGTTAAGGTGGAAGGCAGCTGCAGTGCTACAGACAGGCCCTCCTAGAAGATTCCTTGACCTCCACCAGCTCTGCCTTGCTAGCTGTGATTTTGGAGCCACAGTGCCAACCCTTGCTCTTGGGTATCTTTCCATTGCTGAACACTGATAGCATGACAGCTCTCTGCTTTTGCCAGAGGGTCTCAGCCAAGAACCGTGTGACTTTTCCAGTGCTGGAGGTTTTTCTGGGAGCTGGCTTGAGGGCACATTGTTAATAGGCAAGGTATACACTATTAGGGTTCACTTTTAAATTAGCTTTTAAACATGTTTCCTAATGAGACCCTCCCACCCCCACATCTCTCTTTTCCTTCTTTCTGCCACCCTCCATACTTAAAAGTGGGGTTTTTTTTTTAAGTGTTGAGGGGAAGAAGAAGATCTGGTGGAACAACATAAAATGTTTCAGAATAATATCAGTACACCTATTTATATTCATACTAGATGGCTAATGGTATAGATTAGAGACCTGCACAGAGGAACTAATTCTCTCCCATCTCTATCTCATTCAGCCAAACCAACAAGTGACAGGATAAATCAGATAGAATTTAGCCTGTTTTTTCCTTCTTTCAGGCCTCTTAGTGGAGAAGTAAATATGCATTGAAAATACCCAAAATTCCCATAAGAAAATGAAGAAAGACAAAGAGACTGACCGGTTCACAAATTGAATTATCAACCTTCGAGTAACCTAAAATTCTTTGGTTGTCTTGGCTAAAGATCTGAAGCTTCAAATATTAAGTGACCTATAATACTAACAACAAGAGCAAAATAATAAGGAAGAAAAGGAGAGAAAAGGAAAAGAAAAAGAAGAAAATGTCTTAGATTTGCAGGCCCAGAGAGTTTATGAAGTGCTTCTGCACGTTCCTTTGTTCACTGTCGAAATGATGATGTGAAATAAGAGCGGAAGACCTGATTCTCAAGGTCACATGACTGTTCCCTGGCAGAACCAGGATTAGAACTTGGGTATTATAATTTTTCAGCTAGTCCTCTGCACAGCTAGATACAGCAGAATGGAGGTATATTCCAAGGTCCCTTGGAAGACAGACGGTAGGAAATAGAAATGTTTTCCCTCTCCGCCTTACTTGCTAGTTTTTAAATTTGTGAATACTTTATCCAGCCTCACCTGTCAGTATCTTGTTATTTGACCATTTTTTGATCATATGTTTCCTGTTTTCACAAAAATAATTCAAGTGCTTTTTATTTTAGGATTTTATCTATGCTGGAGATATTTACAAAATGTCCCTATGTATAATGGAATGTTCTCCCACCTAATATATGTAATCCTTTAGATTTGTTCCCATGCAGGTGAAGAGTTCTGAAAAGCTAACTATTAAGGTTATGTCATTTCTTCCTATCATACTTAATGCCAGTTACTCTGGCTCTGAGGTTGTACTATAATTTTATTTCAACTGTGTTCTAAATAACCTTTTGTTGAATTATATTTTTAAAGAGAATACTATTATTTACTTAACAGTTATAAAAGCTATTGGTATCAAATTGAGTCTGGTTTTTTTGTGGGTTCTTATAATTCATGATAAATTTAAGGCGATCTTTTTCCTTACAAGTTTTAGTAATTATCTTACATATGTCTGATAACTTTTTAGAAGAGTATAACTTTTTGTTATGCCTTATTCTTAATAGTTTATTATGAAAACTTTCAAAACATTCACCAAATTGGAGAAACTAGTATAATGGACACTCAGATAGCCAGCATTCACATCCACCGCTGATTCTTCTGTCCCTTTGGGCTTTCTTTTTTGCTGGAGTATTTTAAAGCAAATTCCATATTTTATGTCATTTCATCCTTACATACTTCATTGGAAATATATGGATCATTTTTTCAGTAACCACAATGCTATTATTACACCTAAAAATTAATATTACCCCTTGATGTTGTTGAATAATCAAACCATTTTCAGATTTCAGTGATTGTTTTGAAAATGGCTTTGTGCAGTGGGTCTTTTTGAAATCGGATGTAAACAAGGTCCATGCATTGCATGTGGTTGTCCTATCTTCTAAACCTTTCTTCACCTAGCATAGTGCCTCCTCACTTCTTTTATGCCAGTGCGTCATTGAATCAGTTCTCCTGCAGACTGTCCCATATTC
This sequence comes from Avahi laniger, assembly GCA_963575035.1. Taxonomy (NCBI): domain Eukaryota; kingdom Metazoa; phylum Chordata; class Mammalia; order Primates; family Indriidae; genus Avahi; species Avahi laniger. The sequence continues at coordinate 1,216 of CAUYSK010002749.1, read as the reverse complement.
TAAATTGATCTCTTTTCTTCATGATATCATTTAACTCGTTCCTCTACCTACCTCTCTCCCATGTGGTCTGTAAACTGAGTTGCCCCCAAAATCTTGATTGCATTCAGATTCGACTTGTTGGTAAGGTCACATGAGGATTGTTCTATGTGCTTTGTGTTGCTTCCCATCAGCAGGCACACGATGTTGGGTTGTTACCCTTCAGCTTATGCTGAGGTTGATCAGCGGTGCAGGTGGTGACAGTCGATCCCTGCAGTGCAGTCCTCCCTACCAGCCTCTCTTTTAATGGTTTCATGTATTCCTGAGCTTTTTCTGAATCGGTTCTTTCATTAGGGTGGCAAAATGGTGATTTTCTAATCCCATCATATTTTCCCCATGTATTAGTTAGAATTCTACTGAAGTAGATCTTTCCCTTATTAACTAGGGCTAATTGGTTACCCTGGAGTACAATTACTGTAAGAAAAGCAGGACAAATTCTTAATTCTTTCTCTTTAATATCTAATTTTCAGAGTAGAGATTTAGTGCCCTGGTTACCTCCAGTAGCGATCTTTTCTTTTTCTTTTTGAGCACTGTTATGAACACTTTAGTGTTTTTTTTGTTTGTTTGTTTTTAAATAATATATTGAGTATATTTCAATAAATTGCCATTTTTTAATTTTATGCTCAAGTTATCCCATCTTTGGCCATCCCATCAAATGGGCCCCAATGTCTTTTTTTATTTTTATTTTTATTTTTTAAAGGCTATTTTTTAGAACAGTTTTAGATCCACAGCAAAATTGAGCAGAAGGTATAGATTTCCCATATACCTCATGCCCCCTCATGCACAGCTCTCCTATTACTAGCATCCTCCACTGGAGTGGTACATTTTACAACTGATGAACCTACATTGACACATCGTTATCACCCAAAATCCATCATTTGCATTTGGGTTCACTCTTGGTCTTGTCACATGTTTCCACCATTGTAGTATCATACAGAGGAGTTTGCCTGCCCTAGACAGCCTCTGCGCTCTGCCTGTTCAGCCCTCACCACTGTGTCTCTTTGAGATAGGCCCACTAGCCTTTGGTAGCTTCCTTGCTTTCTGGCACAACATGTCTTAAGCTCATCTTGTACCTTTCCTGTCCCAGTCCTGGAATCAGCCATTTTTTTAGTGAGGAATGATATTCAGAGACAACAGAAAATATATATGGGTGTGTGTGTGTGTGTGTGTGTGTGTGTGT